>JAUMHM010087742.1:0-10200 GCA_032362435.1 Melikaiella ostensackeni | reverse complement strand
ATTTTATTTTTAATTTCGTTTAAAAATTTAATTTCACGTTTGTTCTGCGTTTTTTCGCGTTTCTAGTAAGTTGACTATGTGGAGAACTATCAGCTTCGCTAATGAATCGAGATAAATTAAAAATATTAAACTTTCAGACTTCACAGCTCAAAATACTCTCAAAACAGGGGCAATAGGGTGATTTTTCACAAAAATAGGAGAATAACTTCTTTTAAATAAATGTAATTTAGATACCATATTCAATTCAATATGAAACTCCCTTAATTACTAAGATTTCAAGTCGAAATAAATATCATTTTCAACAAAATAATTGAACTTTCATTCAAAAAAGATTTTCTACAAAAAAGAAATTAATTTTCACTCCAAAAAGACAAATTTTCAACAACAAAAAAATTATTTTTAACCAGGCAGTTGTATTAACAACCAAATAGTTAAACATTGAAGCAAAAGAGACGAATTTTTAACAAAATGATTGAAATCAAATAGTTGAATTTTCAAACAAAACAGATGAAACTTCAATCAAAAAGGGTTGCATTTTTAACCAAATAGCAGAATTTTCAAGTCAAGTAGATGAAATTTTCAGAGCATAGTTGAATTTTAAAAAATTTCACCGAAAGAGATGAATGTTCTAAAAAAAAGTTGACTTTTAGATCTGAAAAGTTGAATTTTCAACTACTTTTCAAGTAAAATAGTCAATAGTCATGATTTTAAATAATTTATTCAAATTTAATGATATTTTACGAAGTGTAAAAATTATAGGTGTAAGTAATAATTTTAGGAACCCTCTCCATCCATAAAAAACATTATTATTACCACATTTTAATGCAACTACTTAAACAGGGTATCTACTACTTTTCGCCCCCCGAATTCCCGGTTGTTATTTACCGGTTTTTCCCGGTTGAAAATTTCAAATCTCCTCTTACTATAAGCACGAATAAAACACATCTAACGTAGCGTTTTCTTATGTGTAATTTTATGTATTGCAATATCTTATTGAACATAAATAGAATAATATTTTTCTAATTTATGGTATCTAAGACTTACAAACAAATATAATACAATTTTGATGTCTTAATTATCTGCGCAGATTTGGTTTACATGACAGTCGTTATTTTTTATAAACATGTCTTTGGTTAATTATTTTAGTATTCTAGTAGGTTAATAATTCTTAGATTCTAAATATTCTAAATAACCTATTCATTCTAAATATCTTTGGTATTAGCATTTCAAAGAAATTCACATAGATTTTAAAAGAAGATATAATTCTTATATATAATTTAGAAGATTTCCAAGACTTCGCGAAGATAACAAAGATTTTAGAAAAATTTCAAAGATTCCGAAATTTCATAAAGATTTCAAAAGTTCCAGAGGGTTTCAAAGATTTCAAAACGAAGATATCAATAGATTTAAAAATAACAAAAGACTATCTTTAATCTTAATCGGGTAAGTGTGATACGAAATTCAAAAGTTATACTTTTATTAATGATATTTTAATTAGTTTACAAGATTTTCGTTGTAGATTTTTCTAAAATTATCTTTGGACTTTTTACTTTTGATCGTCCCATTCTTTAAACATCAAACGCATGACGAAATATTTTTTACTTTACTTGGTAGTGTGGAAAAATTCAATTAAAATTTTTGTATAATATAAAAATGTTAATAAAAAATTACCTAAATAAAATATAACAAATAATAATCCAATTGAAATAATTATCCCATATTCAGATTTATAAAAACTAAAGCGAATCCCCCTTTCATAACACATTTTATGTAAAATTCACTTAGTACAAAAGTAAATAATTTTTATAATGGTTTTTCAATCATTCTTCAATAACTAATCAATAATTAAACGCCAATACCAATGAAATTAAAAATTTTATCTAAGAATTTTTTACCAATTAGAATACCAAAAATAATTAACCAAAGATAAGTTTATAAAAAGTAACAACTGTGATGTTAACTAAATCTACGCAGATAATTAAGACATCGAAATTGTATTATATTTCCCATATATATCTGAAAATTTTTCAGAATAAATAACTGAAGACGGCCACCATCGTGTGCTGAAACGTCTGAAGCAATTATAATATGTATAATATTCTAATTGTATTCATTTTCACTGACCCCAAAGCAAAATTTTCATCAATAATCTTCAGCGAATAGCACAATAACTAAGTTCAGCAAAACTCAAAAATATTTACATTTCGAGTTTTAATTAAAAAAAAATACAAAAGGAATTTTCAACAAATCTTGATTTAATAGCCGGAAATAATCTACAAAGTTATTAGAAAAATATCTCTAATCTATATGTCTTAATTTGGAAAAATCAACATAAAGTTGATTTTAAAAATCGATATTTTTTATACATTCAAAAAATTCTGAAAGAATTCAAATTAAAAAGGTCTGCGCAACAAAGTCGAATTTCATAACAATTAATTATTAATAATTACATCTCTCAGAGGATACCATTTGTTCCGAGCTTACACATTTTTCTTTATTGTTATACAATTTTTGAAATGCTACAAATTTCTGAGTAATTTTTTTATCATATTTATTACAAATTCTTTAATTAATTGGTCTTGTTATCAAGATTCATAAAAAATATCACATTTTCCAAAACTTTAAATATGATTCCCGGTTTGAATTTCTATTCCCAGTTAATTTCCGGTTTTCCCGGTTTTATTTCAATTCCCGGTTTTCCCGGTTAGTACAATTCTGCTAATTGCAAGTATTACAAATTGAAGCCTTTATGTTTGTAGTACCTTCTGCCCTTTTCGATAATCTCCAATTTTGAAACATTTGTTTCCCTCTTGTTTGAACTCTTTAAAAACTGCACGAGCCTACAGCGTTCGTAGCGATCGTTAGTAGGTAAATTATTCAGCAATTCTGACCTGATGACTTTCAAATTCACACCAAGGTTTGGAGTCATCATTTGATTCTATTTTCGTTTTTTTTTTTCACTTTCACCCCTGCACATAAAAGGAATGCTAAAGGGTAAATAGAGCCAGGTGCAAATGGTGCAAATAGTCGCACATGGATTGTATAACTGTATGGGTTCAGGGGCACCTTTGATCTCTACCACAAGTTGGTGCTTTCCTCCCACTCGGATTTCCTTCCTTCCTTTCCCCGCTTCAACATCCCATTTTGCCATCCCGGCGTCCTTTTTCGAACGACAGCAACATTGTTGTACGCTCGGCTTAAATTTACTGCCTTAAAGTTCAACCAAAACAACAAGGATGGAGAAACATCTCTGCTTTCAGGGATAATGTAGGGGAGACTGGGGTAAAGATGCTAATGCAAAAAATTCTATATGTAGGTCATTCTATACAAAGGGACCTTTTCGACGTCCCAGTTATTTTTTTCGACACTCTTTTTTTTGTAATTGTTGAAAATTTGCGTAGTAGTAATTGGGCATGTAAATAATAACAGAAAAAATTTTGTAACTGGTTTCCATAAGTTGAATGTACGAGTTCGTTTGATAAGTTTGGTAAAAAAGCAAGTAAAAATTTTTTTTGCAAAGTTCGCCTTATTTCTCAACAGAGTGTCCTTCGAGGACTACACACTTAGTCCAGCGAAACTCTAATCTTTTCATCCCTTCAGAAAAGTAAGATTTCTCGAGGTCTGCAAAATACGCATTTACGGCATCGATTACTTCTCACCCAGACAACCTTTAAGTTGAGAAACAGAAAGAAGTCACACGAAGCCAAGTCTGGAGAATAAGGTGCATGAGGAATCAATTCGAAGCCCAGTTTCTGTATCTTTTCCAGCGAGGAGGTGTGAGCCGACCGTTGTCGTTATGAAACAGCCCTTTTTTGTGCGCCAATCGTGGCCGTTTTTTTGTATCTCGGCTTTCAAACGGTCCACTAATGATATATAACACGTTCCTGTTATAGTTTTACCCTCCTCCAAGTAATCAATGAGGATTATTCCTTGCGAATCCCAAAATATTGTGGCCATCACCTTGCCAGCTGACAAAACAGTCTTCACCTTCTTTGGCGCACTTTCATCAAGCAGTACCCACTACTTTGACTGCTGCTTTGTCTCGGGTGTATAGGGGTGGATCCAGGTTTCGTCTACAGTCATGAATCGAAGCAAAAAGTCCGGCGGATTCCGATTAAACTTCGCCAAACACTGCGCTGAAATGTCTTTTCGGTTGCGCTTTTGATCGGAAGTCAGCAATCGCTGCAAGCCCATTTTGCACACACCTTCTTAACCTCCAGTTTTTCGTGCAAGATGTTATAGACTCGTTCAATGGAGATGCCTACAGCCATAGAAATTTCACGCACCTTGATCTGACAATTTGCCACAACCATATGATAAATTTTTTTTCCACCATATCGGATGTGGTGACCTCAATTGGGCGTCCGGAGCGCGCTTCATCTTTAGTTGTGGTTCGGTCACGTTTAAATTCGTTTATTTAAAAATAAACGGTTTTCAACGAAGGAGCAGACTCCCCGTGAACTTTGTCTCACTCGGCCTTGATTTGCGCGGCCATCCAATTTTATAATAAAAATGTTTTATCACTGCACGGAATTCTTCTTTCTCCATTTTTTTCGAAAACTGCTGACACGCTCACATCAAACGTATGCCAAATGGAAACTAAGGAACGGTCTTGGCTGAAGCTTGGTAGACGTTAGTTTTGAGAGTGCTATTTCTTGGCCATATATTACAAAGTTCATTTTGGCGCCATCTAGTGGGAAATTGACCTCACTTATCAAATGAACCTCGTATGTGGGAGCTCGAAATGGGTCATCTTCGAAGCCTTTTTTCCATGTCTCTAAGATTATTTTTAGCATTCGCAGCTTTTTTTATAGGAATGTCCTTGCTTTTTAAATTTCTAATCAGTATGCTCTGAAACTGCAGAGTCTTAGCTAAAACTGTAGGTACTTAATAAGTTTCCAGCACAAACCCTTCCAAATAATAACAGCATTAGAACTTTGTCTTCAGGTTTTCCTCAAAATAGAATAACATTGCATTAACTTGTTTTAACATACTTAAAAGTATGTAAATAAAGATTTATTATCCATGAAATTAAAGTTCGGACCTCTATATTTATTTCTCACCCATATTAGTTTCTATATGTGAAAAAGTTTTTTTGTAATGCATAATTGAAATCATTATTTTGTCGTGAGTAAAAATTCCGATTCATCTCCAAAGTCTCGTTTTCTAAAGAACACGATAATTTTAAATACTATGACCATAATACATCACAAAAAGTGTTTTTGTGTACTGAAAGATGTTCCAAGAATATTGTTTAACTTAATCGCGTTGTTTATAACATTAGAAAATGAAAGCACTTGGTCATCTCCGAAACCTCTTTTCGCTGCGACTCAGATTTTATTTTGTTTGCAGTTACAGTATTATTTAACCATAATATAGATAAATATTTCGTTTTTATCTAGTAAGAGATTATTCTCATAATTTCAACATGCAAATTTGTG
Source organism: Melikaiella ostensackeni (assembly GCA_032362435.1). Classification (NCBI taxonomy): domain Eukaryota; kingdom Metazoa; phylum Arthropoda; class Insecta; order Hymenoptera; family Cynipidae; genus Melikaiella; species Melikaiella ostensackeni. The sequence goes on along the minus strand of JAUMHM010087742.1, from coordinate 4,759 downwards.
TTAAATAAATGATTAAATATAAAAAATCAAGTAAAAAATTCCTTCATAAACATTCATCTTGGCATTACTCTATTGTGACAAAATTAGCAATTTTAAGAATATGATTTTTTATCTGATAGAAAATTGCGTGAACAAACTCGCTATTGACTAGAAATAATGCTTATATACATAGGAGACATGAATAATTAACTTAATGCACAAGTTAATTGTTATACACAATTTATTTAAACAAATTCTTCAGTATATCAGTTTCTTGTAGGAAAAAATTAGTTTGTCTTGAAATCGTCGTAATTTATTAATAGAATAGTATTAGTAACTAAAAACTGTCATAATTAAAAAATTTTTAATACATTTTATAAAGCTATAAACAATTTTTTAACCTATTACGCTCCATGGGCAGACCAGTTAACATAATAGAAAAGTTAATATTGGAATGAAAACATTTCATTAAAAGACGAATTTTCATAAAAATTAATTTAAAATTTCGATTGTTCAAACAATTCTTGTTTAAAAAATTTGTTTAAAAATGTGAGTTACGAAAAAACTGATATCATCATTCGATTCCACGCGAAAAATTAAATACAGTCCATGTGTTAAACATTTTTTCCCAACTCTATTTGTTATGTAGTGTAATTAAATGCGTAAGTGCGTGTGAGTGTGAGTACGATGTAATTGTTTATTTATATCACATAACAAAAAGTATAAAGGAAAAAATTGTCTAACACATGCACTCTATGTAATTTTTGCCGTGGAATCGAATGGTGCTATTAGTTTTTCGGTAACTCGCATTTTTAAACAAATTAATGAAACAAAAATTGCTTAAGCAGTCGAAAGTTCAAAGTGTTTTTCACAAATATTAGTCTTTTAATGAAATGTTCTCAAATACCACTTTTCGAGTAAATCCAATAATTTTGTGGAATACCTCATCACCATGTTTGATCCGCCTTCTTTTTTTTAGAAATTTTGACATCAGAATCGAAATCAGTGACCCAAAAAACCATATTCAGGCGTAATTAGATTTCATTTTGGTTCATTTTAATGGTTTTGCCGGCTTTTGGCCACGAAAACGGATCTCCTGGCTCGAAATGAACTGATGCATTGCAAAACTATCCCTAGTAGAATATCCATATTTTTGAGAATTAATTTTGCGCAAATCACCATCTTACTTTCGAAGCTCGTATGAATTCATTTCACGGAAAAAAGATTTTAAAATCCAAAAAAATTTCTTGCCACAAAAGTCGAACTGAAAAGGGTCTCTTCAAGTAGAATCACCCATTAGTTGACCAAGAGCCAAACTTTAAAGAATGGAATAAGAGTCTATGGCTTAATCTGTCTGTTTAGTAAATTTTGAAAAAATCTTTAAAAACATAATCTCTAACAAAGTCATCTTGTGTAACAGAAAACAGAATTGCACAAAAAGCCTTAAAATGAGAAAAGTATGTTTCTAAACATCAGCGTGATTGGCTCATTAGAAACAACTACACAACAAGAAAAAAGGGAGAAAAAGGAAAGAGACAAACAAATCAACCTCACACTCATTTCCTTATTCTTTCTCCGTCTTTTTCATCAATATGTTTTTCAAAATTTTATGATAGAATTCATTTCAAATCAAGCAGACAGTCCATGCTCAAGTTACACAATCATTTGCCACTCAAATATGTTGTTTTTCAGAGGCAATATGACTACACGTGTTTAACCGATTTGACATAAACATTTTTTTGACAAAGTTATGAGTATTTTAATTTTAAAAATTAAAAACGCGGATTATCAAAACATGTTCAACATTTTTGTTAAAAGTCTGATATTTTTAAGGCCAGTATAGGTAATTTAGCTTTTTCTTTCTGAATCTGATAGAATTTCTTGTTCCTTTTCGAAATTCGTTGAAATTTTTTGTAAAAGTTCAATAGCTTGCCTTGTGTCCGCGCCTTTCAGAGAAAACAGAATTTTTTTCTGAAAAACAAAAATTCACGTTTCTTACCTAAACAACACAACACTGTTAGGAAAAATAGATCGAAATTTAATATACATGTGAGTAAAGTCATTTACACATACGGTAAATTAAATTTAATATGCCATCATTTTGTAGATAATGGTATATAAAATGTATATTAAAATCGGTAAAACAGAGTACGTAAGAACTCAAAAAATTTTGATGCCTTTAAATCTTATCAAATGTTTAAAACTAAAGCAATAACCAGAAACTCGTCAACTGGACTGTTATTTATAATTGAAGTGCACAGTAGGAATGAAATTTTTTCCAAAATTTAATGTGAATGTTAGAATTTTAAGGTGAATACAGCTGCTCGTAGGTTAGGATTTTAAATTATTCGCTTTCCAGAACCTTTCCACTTGAAAACCAGTGTAATTTATGTTTAATTAGAAGAAAGTATCATGTTTTACTAATTTAAACTGAAATTTACTGTCAAAATTAATTTTAATTCGCGTAAAGTGGAATTGTCTGACTTTTCTAACAAACGATCAATATACATGGGTATAAAATTTAATATACAGTCTGTTAATGACGATTTTATTTACCTCAAAAAAAGTATGAGAGACTTTTACGGTACTTTAGTCCTGAAAAATTCCTCCTCAATACAAAATAAAATTCAAGTGGGACTTTTCAAGAACTTTAGTCCTTAAAAACTTCTGCTCAAAAAAAAAAAGAAATTAAGTGAGACTTTTCCGGGACTTTAGTCCTAAAAAGTTCCTCCTCAAAACAAAACAAAACTTAAGTGGGACTTTTCCGGAACTTTAGGCCTAAAGAAGTTCTGCTGAAAAAAAAGAAATCAAGTGACTCTTCCGGTACTTTAGTCCTGAAAAATTGCTACTCAAAACAAAACAAAATTCAAATGGGACTTTTTCGGCACATTAGTTCTAAAAACGTCCTGCTCAAAAAAAAAGAAATCAAGTTGAGACTTTTCCGGTACTTTCGACCTAAAGAAATTCTGGTAAAACGGGACATATTTTGACATTTTTTTGTACTCTAGTCCTATTTGAGCAGTACTTTTTTTGGACATAAGTTCCATCAGCCTGCTCAAAACAAAACAAAAAATTAACTGGACTTTTCCGGTACTTTTGTCCTGAAAAAGTCCTCTTTAAAAAAAAAATTAAGTTGGAGTTTTCCGATACTTTTGTCCTAAAACAGTCACGCTCAACAAAAAATTAAGTGGAACTTTTTCGGTACCTTAGTTATAAAAAAAGTCCTGCTTGAAAAAAATAAGGTAGCACTTTTCTGGTACTTTTGTCAAAAACAAATCCTCAACAAATAAAAATTTAAGCTGAACCTTTCCAGTACTTTAGTCCTAAAAATGTCTTCAAAAAATTTAAGTTTATCTTACCGGGTACTTTCGTCCTAAAAAAGTCCTGCCAAGAAAAAATTAAATGGGACTTTTCTGATAATTTAGTTCTAAAAAAGTCCTGCTCAAAACACAACAAAAAATTAATTGGACTTTTTCGGTACTTTTGTCTTGAAAAAGTCCTCTTTAAAACAAAAAAAAAACAAAAATTAAGTTGGAGTTTTCCGGTACTTTTGTCCTAAAAAGTCCTGCTCAAAATAAAATAAAAAAATTAAGTAGGACTTTTCTGGTATTTTTGTCCTAAACAAATCCTCCTAAAAAAAAATAAGTAGAACGTTTCCGGTACTTTTGTCCTAAAAAAGTCATGTTCAACAAGAAATTAAGTGGAACTTTTTCGATACCTTAGTTCTAAAAAAGTCCTGCTTGAAAAAAATTATATGGGACTTTTCTGGTACTTTTGTCCTAAACAAATCCTCATAATAAAAATCGAGTTGAACTTCTACGGTACTTTAGCCCTAAAAAAGTCCTACTCAAAAAAAAATTAAGTGGAACTTTTCCGCGACTTTGGTCCTAAAAACGAGCTGCTCGAAAAAAAAATTATGTGGGACTTTTTTGGTATTTTTGTCCCTATTTGGACTTTCAAAAAGTTTTAAGAAAAGTTTGTACTCAAGTACTGATTTGTCTTATACCTAGTACTTTAGCGGAACTTTATGCGGGATCCCAATGAGATCCCAATGGGACTTTTTTTACTCGGGTGCTTTGATAAAAATTTTGTAGGTTTTTAAAATTGTTTATTTAACAAAAGTTATTTGGATTTTTGTGTCTTGGATTCAATTGCAAGTAAAAGTTGCAATTCCTCAAGGTGGACACTCAAATTTCAACGAAGAATTTCAAGCTATTTCCCGGTTTTCCCAGTCAAAAATATTGTTTTTCCCGGTTGACTTTGAGCGATTATAATAATATTATTCAATACTAATTGTATAGTTCCAGAATACCTTATATTTTTCGTCAATTTTTTTCTCACATTTGTACTTTGATAAGGAAGATACTTTGTAAGTTTTATGCTGGATAAATAACTTTTGTGGCCAGAATTTTTTTTCTCGCAATCGAATTTTCTACTTTTCCTCGCAAACAATGACAGATGCGAAAAAATGTTAAGTTATAAGTTTGCACGTCTAAAAAAGTTCTGTGAAAAATGTCTCTTGTTCTTTTGCGATATTTCTCATCGTTTACGAGAAAAATTAAAAATTACATTTTTATGAAAAAAAAAATTCAACCGACATCAAAAATGGTTGAGCCCACATGATGCCGATACGACGGCTTTCTTTTGTTAGCAGAAATTGTGAACTAAATATGCAAAAAATGAAAAAGCTGAGCTTTTCCGAGAAATCTTTTTTTATTTTTTTCTTAAAATTTTAAAAACATGAAAAAAATATTTTCTGGAAAACCCCACCTTTTTTATA
>JAUMHM010087741.1:0-10201 GCA_032362435.1 Melikaiella ostensackeni | reverse complement strand
ATTCCTAGAACTGCTGGCCCATGCAGTTTCTCAGCGGTCGGGGCGAGAGACGGTGTTCAACCAAACGTGAAACACCAGAAGCGTATACACAAAGGCGCAGTGTGCGGGTACTGACGTTCGTACTCACGTTCGGAGATTGCGTAATATTAGGAAATGTTTCACACGTTCCTGACTGTTTACGTTCGAAGGTACTGCTTTAGTCTCAAGGCCAGTGCGAAGCAACCCCCGAAACTGAGCTTATATTGGAGCTCTAGTGTATTTGAAAATAAATGCGAAATATGTACGCGAGTGTGCGAGTTGCCCGCTTTGTCGCTACGGTATTGTGTCATTGCCTCAAGAACGCCTCGCGTCTTTCCCTGTCTCCTGGGCTCCCTCGTCAACGAGTGCGAGCTGGCAGAGTTCTAGGGACGCAGTAAGACGAGGCGTGGTATATCGAGAGTTGAGTGTAATCTGAAAATTGTGTAAGACAAAGAAAATAATAATAAAAATCTAATAAATGATACATATTCACTTTCAGGGACTTACTCGATTACTTGAAGTAGAAATCTGTCTTCGAAACGACGTCCTTTCAATCGAAGAATCTTCGCCAGCTTCAGGATTAGTTTCTGCAGCAATGAGACTTACATATTCAGGATGATCGTGTAAAAGTTGTTGATACGTTTTATACAATTCCATTTTTCCTTGATCAAGCAGAATAATCGCATCGACTCCTTTAATATACTGAAGCTGATGAGTCGCCAGAATTCGAGTCTTTCCACGTAGATAATGCTTGATACACTCTTCAAACAAATGTTTACCCACATGGGCATCAACCTGAAAGAAAAAGATAAGTAATTTCAACCTTTGAAATTATTCAATTTGGGGCCGTTCAAACAATACGTAACGCTTTTTTTCCGACATTTTTGACCCCCCTCCCACATGTGTTGCGTAACTTTTTTCACAAAAGCTAATTAAGTGCAGGCCTCTGACTCACAACACAGTCGACACTTTTTTAATGATGCAAATACACTGAAACCCCCATTTAATCGGCCCCCATGAACCGTGTTCCTAGAATTCCGCCGACTCGCATTCGATGATGAAGGGGGTCCAAGGGGCCGAAAGAGGGAGGGAGAGGCGCGTGAGCTTAGCGGAGTTCGGCAGTTCCCCCTGACTGTTTACATCATACAAATTCTTAGAATGGAGTCACAGTCATCCGAGAACATACCCAAGATCGTCGCTAAATGGGGTTCCAGTGTATTTTACTACTACACTGGAATCAGCGATGGTCTCGGGTATGGACTCGGATGACCGTGACTCCGTTCCAAGAATTTGTATAATGTAAACAGTAAGGGGGAACTGCTGAACTTTGAACCCCTCATCAACAAATGCGAGCCGGCGGCAATCCTCTCTCTCGGGCCCTTGGACCCCCGCATCAACGAATACGAGCCGACATAATTCAAGATACACGGTATATGAGGGCCGATTAAATGGGGCTTTCAGTGTATTTTGAAAAATATTACATTAATGCTTCTATTTTCTCAAATTGTTCGCTAATCCAACTATTTTTTCAGTTTGCCTTTAAACATATTTTCAAACTTGTTGGCTGATTGGCTAAAATAATATATCCGCCACCTAAAAAATCGAAATTTCAAAAGATTTTAAGATGATGAAGACTGCAAAAGATTTCAATGGACTTCAAAGTATTCAAAATTTTTAAAGAAATTTGAAGAGATATTACAAATTTCAAGACAATTCACGGGATTTTAAAATGTTTAAGGGATTTACAGGGATTTGTACCAGACCCACGCGATTTTATAGGATCTCCAAGGAAATTAACTTTTTTGTTCACAATTCATGTTGTTGGTTGACAATCAACTATTTTGGTAGAAAATTCATCAGTTTGATGAAAAATTGAACTATTTATTTGAAAATTTAACTATTTGGTAGAAAATTGACTTTTTTTTTAACTATATTTTTAGGATGAAAATTCAATTGTTTTGTAGATTTTTTGGCTTCAAAATCTAACAATTTTGTTGAAAATTAATGTATTTTGTTGAAAGTTTGTCTTTTTTGATAGAATATCAATCTTCTTGGTAGAAAACTCATTTTTTTGGTTGAAAATTTCACTATCTGGTAGAGAATTCATGTATTTTGTTGAAAATTTATTTTTTTTAACTACATGGTTGAAAGTTGAACTTTTTTGTTAAAAATTCATTGGTTGAAAATTCAACAATTTTGTTTGATATTTGTGCTTTGGATAAAAAATACGTCCTTATGGATTGAAAATTCAACTGTCTTCAAAAAAATTCGTCTTTATGGATAGAAAATTTGTCCCTCTTGGTTTTAAATTCTTGAAAAAAAAAGCCAAAAATCTACAAAACAATTGAATTTTTATTCCAGAAATATGGTTTTTTAAAAATAGTTAATTTTCAAATAAATAGTTTAATTTTTAATCAAATTGTATTTAAAATAAAAAATGAGTTTTGAACCGAAGAGATAGATCTTCAACCGATAAAATAAATTTTTAACAAAGTAGTTTAACTTTTAATCTAGTAGTTGAATTTTCGACGAAAAAAGATGAATTTTCAACGAAAAATTTAATAGCTGAATTTTCAACTAAAAACGATAAACTTTCAGCTAAAAATGGATTTGTCATATTTTAAGTTGAGAAAATTAATTTTCACACAAAGAAAAAACGAATTTTTAACAAAGTATTTGAATCTTCAACCAATAAAATGAATGTTTAACAAAGTAATTTAACTTTCAACCAAGTACATAGTTGAATTTTCAACCAAACAAGATGAATTCTCAACGAAAAATGTAATAGTTCATGTTTCAACTAAAAACTGTATTTAGATGCTTTACTTGTAGGACAAAATCACTAATTTCCATTTTTTCAAGCATTTCAAAAAATCGGTATTCACATTTATATTTTCCATGTGTGATGTCACATTCAGCGAAAACAGTCAAAATGATTCATGTTTACGTAGAATGTTCGTAATATCTCAAGAAAATTGTATTGATTTTTCCCTGGCTGCAGCCAAAGTCTGAACTAATAAATAAGTCGTAAACATTCGAAGAATGTTTATACCTACTTCCAGGAGACTACAAGTGGCCTCATATTTCTTGATGGTAATGTATTTATAAAAGGAATAATACATATTCTTTTAAAAAATCAATTTTTTTTTACTTTTCACAAGTGTCCTCTTATGCAATTACAGGCCTCGGACTGATTTGAAAAATTGAAAATAGTATCAGTAGTAGCAGAAAATTCGGATAAATAGTCGGGAAATAGTGTCATGCAATTTTAAAAATATTACCTGGAGGGGTTAACTATTTTTGTAATCTGGTATACAATATACACTTCCCATAAAATCTCATGAAATCCTTCTAAATCTTTTAAATATCCTCTTTGGATAGAAAATTCGTCCCTCTTGGTTGAACATTTTTCTTTTATGGTAAAAAATAATGGTAAAAAAATGATTGAAAATTAAACTGTTTTCTAGAAAATTCATCTTCTTGGCTTGAAGATTTGACTATTTTTTTACAAGTGCAACTGTTTGTGGTCAAGGTATAATCCTTTTTGTTTGAAAATTCGACCGTTTGGTTGAAAATTCATCTTTCTTCCTTGAAGATTCAACCATTTTTGTTTAGAAATGCAACTGTTTATCGTCGAAGTTTAATTTTTTTTTTCAATTGAAAATTCGACTATTTAATTGAAAATTCATCTTTGTAGGCTGAAGATTCAACTATTTGGTCAAAGATTTAACTAATTTGTTGAAAAATCAACTTTCTTGGTTGACAATCCATGTCTTTTGGTAGCAAATTAATCATTCTTGGTTGAAAATTTAACTATTTGTTGAAAATGCAATATATTTCAATTTGAAATTTTGAGCGTTTCATATTGAATTCAGTATACACAGTACTTTTACATTAATTTTATTTGAAAGAATATGTTCCCCTTATTATTCCCCTATTTTCGTGAAAAATCGTCCTATTTCCCTTTTTTTTGAGAAAATTTTGGGCTGTGAAGTCTGTTAAAATATTATTTTTGTATGTTTTGTGTTTTATTTCAGGCGTTCATTAAATGAAGTCGCAGAAGAAAACTTGACTTCAATCACCCTGGGGGGTTCAAGCTTTGTGTGATGATCTGTGACAAAGAAGGGGACGGGTGGAAAAAGTTTAGAAAACAGCGTGACGTAGTTTTTGAACGGCCCCTTAACTAAAATTATTTTTTTTCAAAAGAAGATAATTACCGCACTAAGTGGATCATCTAGTAAATAGATATCAGCTTGTCTGTAAACGGCCCTCGCCAAATTGATTCTAGCTTTTTGTCCCCCAGACAAGGAACTTCCTCTGTCTCCAACAATTGTTTGGTCACCTTGAGGAAATTGCTTGAAATCCCTCAAAAGTGCACAGGCTTTTACAACTCTTTGATATCTTTGCCGGTCATATGGTTGCCCAAAAAGAATATTTTGCCTCACTGATGAACCGAAAACCCAAGATTCTTGGCCAGCGTAACTCAAGCCTCCTTTCACTTTAATAGTTCCTCTCGTGAGTGTGATTTCCTTGAGAATCGCTGAAAGAAAAGAACTCTTTCCTGCTCCAACCATTCCGATTATCATGTACAGTTTTCCAGCTTCTATTTCCAGATTTAAATTATTTAATGTGGTTTCTGACTGTCCAGGTTCCCATTTCGCAGTCACGTTCTCCATTTTGATTGCCCAAGTTTCTGGAGGATCATCCATCACGTCTTCCATTCCTAAAATAAGATAGATGATTTATTTGAGAAGAAAAGGGGCCGTTTAAAAACTACGCCACACAGCGGTAGGAGTGGAGGGGGGAGGTAGTAGTGATTTTATTTTACAAGTGCACTCAAACCCCGCTATAAGAACCCCCGTTATAATGGCACGGGAACCAAGGGGGCGAGAGAGAGCCGCTGCGAGGTCAGCGGCAGTATCTCCACAACAACGCAGGAGCGCATGAAAAAAGCGGGCAGTACTCTCCGCGGTTATTCGTGTCGTCTGCTTCAGTCATTTTCAGTCAGTTGCAAGTGTCGCAGGACATTCGCTTCAGTTCGCGGTTGAGCTTTTGCGAAACCACGTGTAAACAGGCGTTACAAAAATGTCGAAGGAAAAAAAGAAGAAGCATTTATCTTTCGAAGAGAAATATGAGATTTTAGACGAAGTGAAAACAGGTGCCTCAAAACAGTCTATTTTACGGAATATGGTGTCTCTGAGAGCGTGTACAAGGCTGTGAAAGCTCGCGAATCTTTTTTAAGAAAGAAGGTTGTAAGTCATGAGTATGTGAAAAAGAAATCGTCAAGAATAAGTTGAGAAATTGATCACTTCCAGTTTAAATTTCAACTATTTGGTTGAAAATTAACTTTTTAGTTGGAAATTCAACTACTTGGTTCAAAGTTAAGCTACTTCGTTAAACATTAATTTCAATGGTTGAAGATTCAACTATTATGTTGAAAATTCGTTTTTTTTTTTGGTTAAAAATTAATTTTTTCAGTTGAGAATTCAACTATACCATTATTGGTTGAGAATTGATCGTTTTCAGTTTGAAATTAAACTACATCGTTGAAAATTAATTTTTTGAATTAAAAATTCAACTATTCCATCATTGGCTGATATTTTATCGTTTTCAGTTGAAATTTCAACAATTTGTTTGAAAATTAATATATTTTGTTTTAATTTCGTCTTTTTTGGTTGAAAATTTAATTACTTGTCTAAAAGTTGAACTACTTTCTTAAACATTCATTTTATTCGATGAAGATATAACTATTTTGTTCAAAATCCTTTTTTTATTTGGTTGAAAATTGATTTTTTGAATTAGAAATCCAACTATTCCATTATTGGTTGATAATTTATCCTTTTTAGTTGAAAATTTAACAATTTATTTGGAAATTCACGTATTTTGTTTTAAGTTCGTCTCTTTTCGTAGAAAATTAATCTTCAGGATTGAAAATTCAACTTCTTGATTGAAAGTAGAATTACTTTGTTAAAAATTAACTCCATTAGTTGAAGATCCATCTTTTTTGCTTGATGTTTTAACTACTTGTTTAAAAGTTGAACTATTATCTTAAACGTTCATTTTATTGCTTGAAGATTCAACTATTTTGTTGGAAATTCGTTTTTTATTTTGTTGAAAATTAATTTTTAAAATTAAAAATTCAACTATTCCATTGTTGGTTGAGAATTTATCGTTTTTAGTTGAAAATCCAACAATTTCTTTGAAAATTTATGTATTTTGTTTTAAGTTCGTCTTTTTTGGTAAAAAATTAGACCTCAGGATTGAAAATTCAACTACTTGGTTGAAAGTAGAATTACTTTGTTAACAATTAATTTTATTAGTTGAAGATCCATCTCTTTGGTCAGAAATTTAACTATTTTCTTGAAAATTCGTCTTTTTAGGAGAAAATTAATTTTTCTAACTGAAAATTCAACTATAATATTATTGGTTGAGGATTGATCATTTTCAGTTTCAATTTCAACTACTTGGTTAAAAATTAACTTTTTGCTTGAGAATTCAACTACTTGGTTCTAAGTTGAGCTACTCTGTTAAACATTCATTTCAATGGTTAAAAATTTAACTATTTTGTTGTAAAATCGTTTTTTTTTTTGGTAGAAAATCTATTTTTCAATTGAAAATTTAACTATTCCATTTTTAGTTGAAAATTGGTCGTTTTCAGTTTAAAATTAAACTATTTTGTTGAAAATGAACTTTTTTGTTGAAGATGCAACTGTTTTATAGAAAAATCATCTTTTTGGCTTACAAATTTAACTGTTTTGTTGAAAATTCGTCTATTTGGGTTGAAAATTCTATCATTTTCCAAGAAAATTCAATTACTTGATTGGAAATTAACTTTTTGGTTGAACATTCATATTTTCGGTTTGAAAATTCAACTGTTTTCTAGAGGATTCGCCTTTTTGGTTTGAAAATTGAATAATTTGGTTGAAATTTTTTGTTCTTTTGTCTAGAAAAACTTTTCTAGTTGAAAATTCAAATCTTGTTTGAAAAATTCTTCTTTTTGGATTGAAAATTTATCTCTTTTGGTAAAAGTTTTATCTTCTTTGGTTAAAAATGCAAATGCTACAAATGCAAGTTTTTGATTCAAAATTCTGTTTGAGAATTTAACTGTTTTTGTTTGAGGTTTAATATTTTTTGTTAAAAAATTACACCATTTGGTTGAAAATCAATCTTTGTAGGTTGAAGATTCATCTTTCTTGGTTGATAATTCATATTTTCGGGTTCGGAAATTCAAATATTTATTGAAAATGTAATTATTTTGTTGAAAATTCAACTATTTTGTTACAAGTCATCTTTTTGGTTAGGAAACTCAAATGTTTGGGTAAAAATTTGTCATTTTGGATTGAAAATTCATCTTTTTGGATTGGAAATTCAATTCAACTATTTGGTTGAAAAATCATCTTCATTGGTTGGAAATTCATATTTTCGGGTTTAAAAGTCGAGTGTGTCATAAAACATTCGTTTTTTTGCTTGAAAACTCAACTTTTTCGTTGTAAATTCATCTCTTTTGATAGAAAACTAATCTCTTTCTCTTGAAAATTCAAATTCAAAATACAATATATTTCAACTGAAGTCTGTTAAAATATTTTTTTTCATCTTTTATGTTTTATTTGAGGGGTATATTAAATGAAATCAAAGAAAAAATTTTTACTTAAGGGGAGTGAGGCAAAGGAATTAAGGTATCTCGGTTTTATCATGCAAGCGAATGGGAAACGTGGAGCACATATTTGGGAAAGGATTAAGAAAGCGGCGGGGATACTGAAACAGATATGGGGAATCGGAAAATTGACGCCTCCATCCCATACTGCTCCATGCCGTGTTTAGGCGGTGTACAGCGCAACGTCGCGTTTAGTCGGTGTACAGGTCTCCGTCGCGTTTGGTCGTTGTTTAGCTCCAGGTCCTATGCTTGTACACAGGACTTGGAGCTATACAGCGACCAAACGCGACGTGGCGCTGTACACTGCCTAATCGCGACGTGGAGCCGTATGAAATGGAGGTGTCGAAATGTAGGTTTGAAAAAGATTGGAATTGGCGAATTAAGTTGTTTGATACGCTGGCATGACCGGCATTAAGCTATGGGACAGAGATATGGGGATGGAAGGAGAGGAAGGAGATAGAGAAGTTGCAAGAGAGATATATTCGATGGACATTAGGGGTAGACTGAAGAACTCCGGCTTATATGGTAAGAGAAGAGGCTCAAAGGGATAGGAAAGGAAGGAGAGTTAGCGAAAAAGTATTACAAAGAAGTGGAGAAATGAGGAAAGAGGGCCGTAGAGTTCACGCAATGGGAAGAAGAAAGAAGAGAGTTTTTTAGAGATAGTGGGATAGGAGAAGAAGGAAATATACAGACTACAAGGAATTGGAAAAAAAAACAGATAGAGAAAGGCAGGTAACAGATAAATAGGCGAGGATAGAGGAATCAAAATACAATAAATGGTATACTATTATAAAAAGAGAATTGCAAAAATATCTGGGAAGATGGGGGGAAAGATATGGACAAGAATAGCTAGATGGAGGCTGGGAAATGGAGTGAAAGAAGCAATGTATTGGTAGAAGGATGAGAAGAGAAAATGCAGAGTATTTGATTGGCAAGATGAGACATGGGACCATGTACGGGATGGTTGTATGAGAGGAAAGGTGACAAAGAAGGGAAAGGGTGGAAAAAGTGTTCAAAATAGCGTGATGTAATTTTTGAATGGCCCCAAAGGTGTTCAAAAATTGCTGATTTCTTCAGAAAAAATATTTACCTTCAACGTAATTTGCAGTATTTTTGAGCAAATCACTAGCAAGGATCATCAAACCACTCGTTCTTCTTTTATGACTGGATTCTGGATGATCGTCATCATCAATATACGGAAGATCAACTTTCTTGGACATTTTTCTGATACTTTTGGTTGTTGAACCATTTCCCATGACACTGCAGGATTGAGAATTCAAAAGAGGATTAATTTCCTGAAACTCCTCGTACATTAAAAAATATTGAAGTCTTCTAACAGCAACCATGCATTCTGCAATTTCGGCAAACCCTCTGACAAACATACCAGACATTGTATGTGCTAGAATGGAAAAGTAAGAGGAGAAGACGAAAACCTTGTCCGCAGTTAATTGCTCTTTGTACAAAAGCATCGCAACCAAGGTGGAAAATAGAGCCATTCTGGTAGTGAAAATGTTAAATGTCATGTAAATTCCACGAATGTAGGAACTTTTGGTGACTATTTTCAATTCCAGTTTTCGAGCTGTTTCCACTAAAGCGCAGAATGGTTTTTCCCAAGCGTACATTTTGATGACCTGAACTCCTGAGATTATCTCATCCATTAATCTGACCCTCTCGTCGGTTTTAATGGCTGTCTGTAGTCTAAAAATTGATGACAGTTTTCCTGTGTATGCTAAAATTGAAATATTAAAAATTGTAAATACACAATAATTCATATATCAAGGCCATCAAAATTAGACAGCATTTCAAAATAAAATATTCAATTTTTGATTGGACTTTTTTTTTTGGGTATTTTCTCATTTTTAATTGAAGGCGTTCTAAATTCTTTGTTGTTAGTTTGAACCAGTTTGAATCAGTTTTTAGATTGAAATATTACAATTAATTTCGTTTTAATTTTTAATCTGTCGAAATTGTACATCTTTAAAATATAATCGTTAATTCTTGTACAATTTTTAGCTTAAAACGTTTGAAATAGAAAAAACTTGAGCAATCAAAGAATTCTGAATTAAAAGCGTTCAAACATGAATACATTTGAATTCGAAGCCCTTGAAATTATAGACAATAGGCAGATGAGAAACATTAAAAATTTTACACTCTCAAAGTGGAAGCCATCAAAATTGAACCATTTGTATGCTTAAGACCACATAGAAATACTAAGCATTTAAAACCGAAAATAATACAGTCAATCATTTTAAAGTTGACAAACTTCAAACTGAAGAATTTTAAATTTCAAAGTGTTTAAAATATAAAATAGAATAATTGTACAATTTTAATTTTAAGGCCTTAAAAATTAAGATAGCATTTCAAAATAAAATATTCAACTTTTAATTGGATAATTGTTTAAGGTATTTGAAGATTTTTCATTGAACACGTTCTAAATGGTTTGTCTGCAGTTTGTTGGAGTCTCCTAGGACGGGTCTAGGCATACCAACTAAAACCAAAAACCTCCTCTGCCGAACCCATAACACTGCT
>JAUMHM010087740.1:0-10201 GCA_032362435.1 Melikaiella ostensackeni | reverse complement strand
CCTGGACCCGTCCTACGCCCGCAACTACGTGCGTTCGCCTTCTAGTATCGCTTCACAAAACTCGAAAAACCGCGTATCTCGAACATATTTTGAAGGAAATATCGTGTGCACTACAGGAGGGAGGCATTTTTTGTCTTGCGCGATGTTTGCAGAATGAGTCGTAGGGCGAGGGACGCCGAAACATCGCGCTCGACAAAAAACGCCTGCTTCCCTCCCTAGCTGCACAATATACTATTCTATCCTCGCATCAACTTGGATTTATATTGATGAAAAAATTTTTATTGTGAAAGCAAATTTTTTAACTATTATAAATGACCATGATTTCCTTACTCTTCAATAAAGTGTATTAATATTATAGGCCAATCGATTCCTTCAAGGCGAGGAATCTTTTACGCTCTTGCATCAACTTCGAATTATGTTAATAAAAGTTCTACTATGAAACCTCCATTTTATGGAAGGAAAGACAAAGATGATGAGGTTTAGAAGAAGAAGGGAAAAGAACAAAGGAATGGACTGGGAAATGGGAAGGAGAAAAGTAAGTAAAGGAGTGAAGTAAAGCAATCTTCCCGAAATCTTTCTGATGTGGTTATTCCGAAACTCTCCTTTATAGCGCTAGGGTAGCTGCAGAAAATATTATTCTAGATGATGAATACTGCAGAGAACACAATATTCAAACTCGTTTATTTTGACAGTGATGATGTAAGATTTCCACTCGTTATAAACACCGCAAATCTTACATCATCTTTTCCAACAAACCGTCTTTGAATATAGTGTTTGCTTCAATGTTCATCAGCTAGAATAATATTTTTTGCAGCTATAAGGCGAACTTCGCTCGCAGCTTCTCCTACAGGATGATACCACACCCACTCCAATGATACCACAACATTCTGCGTCTATAAATGATAGTCTTATCTGGTTTCTCCTTACCTGGACCGGGTAGGTGAGGACGTTCGCTAGGTGGCCCGGATGAATCACTTTTGTTAAGTCCAGCAGCGTTTGAATCTGTAAAAATAAAATAAGGATTTTCTGAAAGTATGAATGTAAATCTCAAAATTTTAAACACTGAATAATTCTAGATTGATGTACTGAAAACCAAACAATTCAATGAATGTGAAATGTGCATATTTGAGTGTCCAAAATTGAACAGGTTACAAAATTGAACAGGTAAAAAATTGAACAAAAAAAAATGGTAGACATCTCAAGATATTCTCGTCAGGATTGATATTATATTGGATACACTTACGACTAGAATAAAAGAAAACCACCATATGGAATAGAGTGCTGATAAGGATATACATTTTTTCTAGAAAGATTATGTAAAAGGTGACTGATGAACTCAGAATATCCAGAATAATATGATATAAACTCCTTTATATTTGATAATCACTCAACATTGTTATCATCAGTCAACAAATTGTCAAAGTTATTAGAATTTAAAATGTGTGTAGACCACGTGGTGGAACAATAAAATATTTTTGAAGAATGAGTTACATTGCTACTTTTATTTGCCTTATATCTGCTGATAAGAAAAAAATCTTCTCTAAACTTCCATAATCAATATTCGTGTCAAATAAATTTAGATTAATTTGAGTGATATATGAATGCCTGTATTAAGAACACCTACCAATGTATGTGAACCACCACGCTATGATATGCCTGAAGATAAATACCTCATCCGCACATGATCTCCCATAAACTGATCACATGATCACATTGGACTTCCCAGATCTTTTCTCTTGTTATTACCGTAATCATACTAATAAGTATTTTAATAAACATTTTGCCCACTGTACTTAGTAGGCAGATAGCACTATAATTATTGCAGTCTTGTCATTCTTAGGTTCTTAATTGAGGATATAAAGTCGCGGACATCAATTTTCATTTCGCCACTTACAACGGGACTGTCTAGCGTATCCTCTTCTGTGTCACATTATCATGCTTCATAGTTTCACCATTATACAATTTTACGAAAAAATCACTCACGCAATCTTTTACTTTGTCCGTATTTCAAAATAATTTTTCAATCCCTTCAAAATCATTTCGCATTTTTTTATGTTCTTCCGCTTTGATTTCATCCTTGCTTTCTCCGACTAGTATCTGGGCTTATGTGTTTTTTTACCCTAAGATCATGCCCCATCTTGTCCTTTCCTCATCGCTAAGATCTCTAATATTTATGTTAAGATTCTGGAGTGAACCTGCTTTTTCTCGTTATCAGCTACGCAGATTTCATCATTCCACGAAGCATCTCCAGCCTTTCATCCTTCACTCGCAGTACCGCACACCTCAGATGCACTTTTGAAAACGCTATCTCGTAGTATTATCCATGCACCCTCTACGTTTTTATTGTCTGATTCAGTCTTACAGTCTTCTTCATGATGCTCTAAATATTTATTTAGCGTTTCATGATATAACGTTTGTACTTCTAATTTCTGCAAATTCTCTATTTTAACTCGCGTCTGCTTTGACTTATTACTATTATTATTATACTATACTCATACTTATATATATATACTTATGTTATAATTACTAAGTCTTCTTCTCCTCCATCATTGACCTAGTTTCATTTCTTAAACTATAAGGTAGTGATCCGTTCCACATTCCGAACCTCACAAATCCTTGTATGTCTAACAAGACCTTTCAGTCTCTCATCCGCCACAACAAAGTCAATCACTGTGGCTTTCGCGTCGGCACCAATTGTACATATGGATCATATTTTGTCTGAACCAAGTGGGTATTTGCAATAGCACCCAATCAGAAATTTACTAAAAGGCCAACGATGGCGCAAGTCTGGATGCCCTTATTTGAAATTTTCCTTCTTCGATTTAATGACAAATATTCTATTGATATCATTTTTAAGAAATTTCGAAATTTTTTATTAGCCTTATAGGGCTCCTGCTGGCTCCTGCCTCTTGATCTGCCTCTGCCAATGCAGCCTGGCTTTAGAAATGGGTTCTTAAGGCTTCCTCTTCGGGGCCGCCTCTCTAAACACCGTACACCTTATTGTCTCTGGAAGATGGTCAGGCCGGGACTTATCCTCTTTAGTGGCACAGAGGTATCACTGCGGCAAGCTGGCACACACCCCAGCTCGATGTCCCTCGATGTCGCATCTCCTACAACTCGTTGTCCTGTCCGGACCAGTGCAACTCGCTGCCAGGTGGTTGTAGTTTGATTTGCGATAACAACGCATCATCTCAGCTTTCTTTCGGAACCTGCAGGAGACTTAGCCTATCTTGATGTGTGCCGCCCGCAGAAGTTTCTACGCCCGTTCTTCATCCAACTTCACAAAAATCTTCTTTGTTCGCTTAAAGGGTTTCCGTGTCATAGATATCCTCATGTCCAGCAGCGAGTTACCACCAGAGAAGCTTCATAGGGCTTTCCCTACTTTTTACGTCTCGATAATCGGATCGACATCCAAGATCTCCACCTTGGTCTTTTGGACGAGGTGGCCGATCACTCCGCTCTTTCCAACAGCAGCTCCCATGGCCGAAGACAGTTTTGTATCTCCCTCTGGTGTCTTCTTCATCTCTATGAGGACCTCTTCATTCGTGGTCTCCCTGAGTCCCTTGATTTTCACTTCAAGTTCGATACGTCTTGCCTTTTTCTTGAGGTTCTCGAGAACACTGGCATAGCTGACTTCCTCAACCCGTTTGATGCAACCCGCTTCGGGATGCCCACGCCACGGTTCCTTTTTTCTCTTCGGTTTGGTTGCAGGGTTGTCCTTGTTTGTATCGCTATTGTTGCATTTCCAATAAACTTGGTCGCCTTCTCCATGAAACCCTTCACTCAATTCTTGCGGATTCCCACCTCAGTACAAGAACTCTTATTCAGCCCTTCCGTAAGTCCAACTCTCCGCCGAACCACTCCTCACAAAAGCTTTTATTTAAGTTTTCATTCTGCATAATTAGTCTCACCAGTAGCTAGAGAAATATACGATCCGCCCCGTAGATTTCCTCATGCAATGTTAAGGTCTCAATTCTCCAAAAGGTGACCTCATATCCTGGAGACACCGTAAAAGTCACTACTTTCTGGTGCCACGCAGCCTTCAGCATGGTCATTCTCGCCTCAGCTTGGGGGTTTTCTCTTCGGTAACATCTCTGAAGCATTGTCCGCGACTGCTAATTGAGTTGTGAAATGATGATCAGCAGAAGCATTTGGTACAGGGCTCATATATCTGCAATCAGAGAAGGCGCCTGGTAGTCACTGAATGAAATGAGTAAGTAATAAGTTATTTTCACTTATAACTAGTAGCCATTCATAAATCAGTCTTTCATTGAATATTCAATCAATTTCACTGATAAATCAGTAACTTTTGCCATTGATTCGAATTCAGAGAGCATTTCATTGCATGTAGAGTTTTTCGGTATAAACTTGAGGCTGTGTTGCGTAAAGATATAGGAATCATTAGAAGATTACTGGTTATCATTTGATTAATGTTCGTATGGCCGTATTTAATTTTCTTTAGTTTCGCTGCAAGAAAGAAGCCAATTTAAGCCTCAGCTTCGTCAAACTGTGAGCATAATTATGTTAGCTACTTAGTTTATTCAAGTTCGCGGGGGAGCCTTATGAACAATATGTCATATCTACATTTATAAATACATGAAATATGTAACAATGGTAGCACAAACAAGTGCAATAATAATTAAATATCCATTGCACAAATTAACGATATTCATATACATCAAGGCACATTAACCTTCATGCGTTTGCGCTAACCTGAGTCACACCGGCGCTCGCGCGGGCTGTCAGTTGACCGCCCACGTTTTTTCATGATTATCATGCTGTTTTCTGTACTTTTCGTTAATGATTCAATGCCATGAAAGCAAAAGAACTCTGATACAACTCGGCAGACACTTTTTTGATCAAAATTCTTCATTTAAACAACATATAGTTAGCTATCAACATAATATAGATTCTAGTTTGAAAAATAATTTTTTTTCGGCAAAAACATAATTTTTTTCAATGAAAATGTAATGAAAGTAGAATATACCCAAGTTTAATCGACACATGAAGAGGTAACTCTGGCATATAAAGAAGTATAAATTTATAGCATCAACTTCAAGAAAGGCCACTTGAAAAAAAAGTACATAACTTGACACTTGTTACTTGAAACTGAGTGGGATGAGGGGGGTGGGTCAATCTAACTTGTGCCGGAACTAGGGGACGTAAGGGTAAATAAAGAATACATGCCCCTCTTACCTCTCCCAAAGCTTACTGGAGAGCGCTTCATTCGAAAATCCAAGAAGGCGGTCACTTGAACGCCCGCGTGAACGCTTGAAGGTTAAGCCAACGCTGGATCAACGTTAAGCAAACGTTGAATCAACATTAGGCCAACGTTGAATCAACTTTAAGTCAACGTTGAATCGATGCTAGAACTTTATTGCATCATGCAATGTAATATTGAGAAAAGATCTCCAGAAACCTTGTGGTGGGGTTAAGGGCCTTACACAGGAAACCAGTTCTTCGCTTTCATCAGTCTACTGTTAGATGACAGATACAAAAAGAGCCTGTCTTAAAGGTGATCTCTGTATGAGATATCACGGTGAATCCTACAATTCGATTAAATTTGTGAAAAAATATAAAGTGTGAAGTTTTAAATTACCGCTCAGTATCTGAAAGCCTTCAGTTTGATCAACATTATGTCTAATACACCCTGGAATCAAATACTGCATTTCACTACATACAATCTGAATTCATTATTCACAATGCAAATTATCATCAGTGCTGAATTCAAAAAGATGAAAAGTGAGCCTCATCGGTGAAACTGCTAGCAGGTCATCCTTGTGCAAGTTCAACATTAAATCCTGAAGAGTAGAAATTATTCAAAAGTTACTTCAATACCTTCAATACCAATATATCGACTGCGGAAATTTCCGTATACATGACTATATCTCATGAATATTATATAGTGGTTTTGGAGCAAATTCAAGATACTGAAGTTGAAACACGAAAAATTTTTCCATTTATACTGTGAGAGACAACGTTTGTTGTTATACAGGAAGTCAGTCTTTGTATCGACCGGTATTTTCTAGAACAGAGTGTTATGCCGTTCCAACGCACAAAGGACATTATCATTAAAACCAATGTTGAATGTGTTTGGTGTAATGTGAAATCACCTTGTGTTAAAAGTTTCAAATCTTATAAACGAAAAAGAAATTATATAAGTTTAAAGAACAGAGCAATGAAAAGAAACTCATATTCGCTAGTCTCATGCGATTTGAAAGCCTTACTCACCATTCTAATGATGTACAAGCTCGAGGACTATTAAGACGAACCTATCGCTAGCGGATTCTACGAGCGTGAACTTCTTAAGGTTAAACATCCAGATATTTATCTTGGGGAGAAGGTTCTAAAGAAGTAAGGAAATAAAATCTTTTGTAAAGTGGTTAGGCTATGATAATTCACATGCCAGCTGAGTACACAAATCAGACATGTAATCAACTCTATCCTTCATTACACCAAACTTGAATCAACACTGAATCAACGTTGAAATAACGCTGAATCTACACTATCATCTGTTGTTTTATATTAAGTCTACGCTCGTCCTAACTAGATGAAAGGTTCTGAGAAATAAAAGAAAGAGTTAATATGTATATTGTTGTTTTATTGAAAATATTTACAATTGTGTAATCTCTGTGAATTGAAATTTGCGCAATAACTGTAATTGTATTTGTAAATTTTCTATACTATAGGAAGTTTTGTGATTGATTAATTCATATTTGAAGACATAAAAATTTTGCACTCATCATTTGATTGTTTTCCATTACATTGATTCAATTTGATAAGCGATGTTTGAATTCAAATTTCGCGGCAGAATAAAAAGAATGACAAACCATACTATAGTTACCTTAAGTCACGTTGTACGTTTATAAATATCAAATTCATCCATTACCAAAAGTAAATTTTTTAATTACCCCCTTTACCCAATTTGAAATTCCCAAATTGGATTCATTAAAAATTCGTTTTGGAATTATATATTTATCAATTCACCAAAAAATAAATTCTAACTTTGGAGTTCGAAAACTCGGTTCTTTGTAGATTCATTTCCGAACTATAGATTTATCAATTTGCCAAAAAAGAAATTCCAGCTTTGAAATTCCAAAACTTGGTTCTTTGCAAATTTGCTTAGAAATTTTAGACATCAATTCGCCAAAAAATAAATTTTTGACGTTACCAAATTCACCAAATTTGAAATTACAAAATTGTTCGGAAATTTGTTTATAAATATTTTATTTATCCAGCGACCAAAAGTGAATTTCAAAATTGCCCACTATGCCAAATTTGAAATTCTAATAATCCAAAATTGGGCTCTTTGCAAACTCATTTCGAATTTAAAGATTTATCAGTTCAGCAAATAATATCATTTAATAGTTACCAAATTTATCAAATTTGAAAATCCACAATTCCAAAACCGAGTTGTTCGCAGATTCGTTTATAAATATCAAATTTATCCATTACCAAAAGTAGATTTCAAATTTGCCCACTATGCCAAATTTGGAATTATATTATTCCAAATTGGATCATTAAAAATTCGTTTGGGAATTATAGATTTATCAATTTACCAAAAAATAAATTCCAACTTTGGAGTTAGAAAACTCGGTTCTTCGTATATTTATTTCCAAACAACAGATTCAACAGTTTACCAAAAAAAAAATCCAACTTTGGAATTTCGAACCTTAGATCTTTGCAAATTAACTTCGAAATCATGGCCTTATCAATTCGCCAAAAAATAAATTTTTGAAGTTACCAAATTTACCAAATTTGAAATTACAAAACTGTTTGGAAATTTGTTTAAAAGTATCTTATTTTCCCAGCGATCAAAAGTAAATTTAAAAATTGCCCACTATGTCAAATTTGAAATTCTAATATTCCAAACTTGGGCTCTTTGCAAATTCATTTCGACGTTAGAGATTCATCAGATCAGCAAATAATATAATTTTCAAGTTACAAAATTTACCAGAAAATCCAAATTTCCAAAACTGAGTTGTTTGGAAATTCGTTTATAAATATCAAATTTATCCATTACCAAAAGTAAATTTTTAAATTACCCCCTTTACCCAATTTGAAATTCCCAAATTGGATTCATTAAAAATTCGTTATGAAATTATATATTTATCAATTCACCAAAAAATAAATTCTAACTTTTGAGTTCGAAAACTCGGTTCTTTGTATATTTATTTCCGAACAACAGATTTATCAATTTTTCAACAAATAAATTCCAGCTTTGAAATTTCAAAACTTGGTTCTTTGCAAATTACATTGAAATTACAGACTTATCAATTCGCCAAAAAATAAATTTTTGAAGTTACCAAATTTACCAAATTTGAAGTTTCAAAATTGTGTGGAAATTGGTTCATAAATATTTTATTTATCCAGCGACCAAAAGTAAATTTCAAAAATGCTCACTATGATAAGTTTGAAATTCTTATATTCCAAAATTGGGCTTTTTACAAATTTATTTCAAAATTAGAGATTTATCAATTCAGCAAATAACACAATTTTGAAGTTACCAAATTTACCAAATTTTAAAATCTAAAATTCCAAAACTGAGTTTTTTTGCAAATTCGTATATAATAACAAATTAATCCATGACCAAAAGTGACTTTCAAAATTACCCTCTTCAAAATTCCCAAATTGGATTCATTAGAAATTCGTTTCAGATTTATAGATTTATCAATTCACCAAAAAATAAATATTTGAAGTTACCAAATTTACCAAACTTGAAGTTCTAAAATTGTTTGGAAATTTGTTTATAAATATTTTATTTATCCAGCGTAGAATTTCAAATTTGATAAATTTTGTAACTTCCAAAATCTATTTCTTGATGAATTTTGTCTATAATTCCGAAGTAAATTTGCAAGGAACCAAGTTTTGAAATTCGAAAGCTGGAATTCATTTTCTGGCGAATTGATAAGTCTATAGTTCGGAAATAAATCTACAAAGAACCAACTTTTCGAACTCAAAAGTTATAAATTATCTTTTGGTGAATTGATAAATCTATAATTCCGAAACGAACTCTTAATGAATCCAATTTGGGAATTTCGAAGTGGGTAATTTGAAAATTCACTTTTGGTAATGGATAAATTTGATATTTTTAAACAAATTTGTGAAAAACTCATTAGAATTTCAAATTTGGCATAGTGGGCAATTTTTAAATTCACTTTTGGTCGCTGGATAAATAAAATATTCATAAACAAATTTCCGAACAATTTTGTAATTTCAAATTTGGTAAATTTGGTAACTTCAAAAATTAATTTTCTTGCGAATTAATAAGTCTGTAATCTCGGAGTAAATTTGCAAAGAACCAAGTTTTGAAATTCCAAAGTTGGAATTTATTTTTTGGCAAATTGATAAATTTATACTTCAGAAATGAATCTACAAGGAACCAAGTTTTCGAACTCCAAAGTTAGAATTTATTTTTTGATGAATTGATGAATCTATAATTCCGACACGAATTTTTAATGAATCCAATTTTGGAATTTCAAATTGGGTGAGGTGGGTAATTATGAAATCCATTTTTGGTCATCGAATAAATTCAGAATTTATAAATGAATTTGCAGACAACCCATTTTTGGAATTTGGGAATTTAAAATTTGGTAAAGTGGGTAATTTTTAAATTCATTTTTTGTCCACTTGATAAAATTAACATTTATAAATACGTCATATATGTTCTCTCTCTTTCTTCGCGTCGGGATTTCTGAATTCCGAACAGCTGATAACGCTGTTTACTATAATAAATCGCGAAATCGTCATTTTATTGATAAAGTCCGGAGTTTTAGACTGTGAAGTAGCATCCACAAATACTTCGTCGGAGTCAGAGTTACGTGTAAAAAAATAAGTTCACAGAAGTGACGCTATAACGCTTCTGCTTTCTATGCTCTCTTTATCGACATCCGTCTGCTCTGAGATGATTTAGCCGTTACAAAAAATGCATATTTTCATCCAAAATATTAATTTTCCCGGCGTAAGAAGGTTTCTCTGCAAAAAAGATCAATTTCAGAAATATATACAATCCTGAGTCTTCTTTTTTTTATTCTCACGGACTGAAAGTGAATTATATATGGGACCAGTGCCGTATCTATCAAAAAAATCCAAGTCCGATTATCCAACACCCTAAAAATAATCGTTGGGGAAATTGTATTGACCCTCAATAGTAAAATTCGTGAGGAATGTTGATGTTCGTTATTGGCTTTAGGGTCAGGTG
>JAUMHM010087739.1:0-28588 GCA_032362435.1 Melikaiella ostensackeni | reverse complement strand
TGCCTGAAACGAAAGATTTTGGATACTAATGGGCCCGCGTGAAGAGATTTTCTTAGTGGATTGTTATAATTATTCCCATTATTATGATGGCTTTGCGAAGCTCTTCACCGGGGTTGATTTCTTGAGAGATTGATCAAGCGACTAGCGTCGGAGCGACGTTGTGAGATTGATGTAAAACCTATTCCTTCTCCTCCCAAACATCCCGTACCCAAATTTACTATACAAATTCCTTAATCCCCAGTCGTAAAACGAGACCAGAACCGAACGAGTTACGCTTACCCTAAAAGGGATTTGACTTAATGGTATATTAATAATAATAATAATAATGAAATGATGGAAAATTATTGAAACCTTGCAAGTATCTTGTACGCATCTGAACGAAGTCCCTACTCTCAGGTACCAAATTAGGTATACCAAATTTAAACCTGAAGATAGATGAAAAAAATTGACCAGCTAAGTTGCATTTAAATTTTTTGCAAAATTCTTCATATGAGGTGGTAGGCAACTTGGAGAAATGCTTTTAGGGACAATTTAGGATCACTGGTATCAAGAGAAACTTATTCGTGGAGAATAATATGACGAACATTTTTCTTTTCAACTGTTTTTCACTAAAAGTAACCGTTTTCATGAAAAGCAAGAAAAACTTCAAAAATATGGTTTTTGCCGCTATTTTGCATTATTATAAAAAAAACTCATGGTTCACATTTACTGGAATTTTTTTAGTGACTTAGCATACCATCTAGAAAACATCTTAAAAAATGCAGCTTCATTAGATTTAATTCTATGTTGAAGTCCTTCGTTGACGGGCCTACTACACAAGTACACGAAATGGCATGGCATATGGCAGTGACAGATTCTGCCATGGCCCCCACATCCCGACAAGGGCCTCCTGGCCACAAAATTTTGCGCCCCCCCCCCCCTTCCCATCCTTTTTTTTAACTCTCATAAGCCTAAATTTTGCATGTTTATTCAAGGGAAATTTCAAAAGTGCTTAAAAATTTTTTCGTAATTTTGACTAAGTTTTATTTAATGAAGAAACATCTCGTATTTATACATTGTGAAATTCAATATACTTGCCATTGAACAAAATTGAGATTGTTACAGAGTGAGAATGTATAGATATAAAGAAAGTTGTCACAATAAGTGCTTAAGAAGTATTTCACATTCTTCGAGCTTTTTTTGTGAAAATTGATCATTGACGTCAGAAAAGTCAACCTTATAGCTAAGCCGTTTTCAGTTACTAAAATGGCGAGATAATCCAACCTTTCATGACTTGTTGTGCTTCTCTGCCATGTTTTTAGCAAATTAGCTAGTCTGCTGAATAATGTCTCAGCTGAAGAAACAGTCACCGGTACGGTACAAATGAGTTTTATCGCAAGGAAAAGATTGGCAAATATACCCTGAAGATTTTTTTCCTGAATAGCAGTCAGTAGTAATAATGGACTTTTCTCAACTTCGAAAACGAAGAAGTATGAATGCTTTTCATGTGCGAAATTTCATCTAAAAGATCTTTCGATAAGTCCTTCTTAAATTGATTCACAAGGGATTTAATTGCTGCATCAAGTTTTTTATTCTTTATGTCAGGGAATCTCAGGATTGGGGAGAATATTTCACAGATAGATTCAGCAGCTACAAATCTTGTCCTTAAGTCAGACGTTATGAAATGTATCACTGAGTAAAAAACAGTCGTCTTGAACTCTTCAGCTGATTCGAGTGTCTCAATAGCAGGCTCACTTCTCTTTTGACATGACGATCTTTTCTTCTGGAATTCCGAAATGATTCCCACTGCTTCGGCGACCAATTTCGCTTCTTGGAGAACTTGTTTCCAGGAATCTCTCAACAGTTGCACTTCTTCCAGCAAATCTCCAATAAATGCAGTTTCTACGTTGAAAGTAATTCCTTTGCTTTGTAAGATCACGTTTTTTTTATCAATACTCGACAGTATCTTATGACAAAAAGATACCATCAGCAGGCATTTGAAAGATTGGAAATGTTTTTGTAATCCTTTGATGGTGTTGTATGCTGCTGAAGTCAAATTCGTGAGCTGTTCTTCTAGAATAACATTCAAAACTTTAAGAACACCAGAGTAATGTTTTACGATGGGACGCACAGTTTGAAATCTCTCACTCCATCTAGTGTCTGGAAAATTTTGGAGAGACAACAGAACATATTCTTCAGCGCTGCCCAACGTGCAGGGCTGCTGGAATGGAAGGAGTAGAAAGCCTCAATATTTCCAAAAAATATCACAGCACCCGCATTCATTTTTACAGCGTTTTTTCCGGTGAGATTCAATGAATGGGCTGCACAATGCGAAGAAAAAGCAGTCTTATTTTCATTCAAAATCCTGCTTTCAACACCATTTATTTTCCCGCTCATATTTGGACCGTTACCATAACCTTGAGAAAGACAGTCTTTAAGTGAGATGTTATGGGACTCTAGAACCGCTAATAATTCGTTTGTAATGTTTTCTCCAGTTTTGACTCTAAAGATATGCAAAGGCCACACTAGAATTGCGAAGGTGGGAAACTTAAATTTTTAATAGTGAATTTATTTCTGAACCAGCCAGCCACCCCTTTGTGGGAGCCATGAATTCTGCAATAGCATAAGAGGCGCCTCTGCGCCTGCAAGTTGATTACAGACCCTACAGTCGCGTAGACTGTAGAGTACGCCTTGCGTTTGATCACAGGCGTCTTCTGCAGTTCATCACTATTCACTTCTCTCACTCCGACGCAAGGACGCATCTTGCAAAAAATATACCACCGACTGTGATCATTCGTGTTTATATCTCTATGCAATTTTGCTATTTATTTCCCACACGTTCTTGGAAGCAAGTGCCATCTCCAGATATGAATTACATTCCTTTTTGAAAGCGGTAAATTTATGTTTCTAGCTTCTATATAATTATTTTTCAATTTCACGGTACTTTCACTGCATTTGCAAAATAAATTTCTTCCGCGCATTTCCAGAGCTATTCATAGAATTTATAACCCGTATCTTAGAAATGAATTTTTATTTTTGAGAATGCGTACAAAGCTGTGTACTACTCGCAATGTGATATACAAACCGCAATGCCTTGTATTATTGCTAAAAAAAAGTACAATTTTATACCAATTTCAAAGTCTTAATGTATTATAGGAACAAAATCATATCTTTAATAATGGTTTTAATTTCGGATATAGATTTATTAGAATGTTTTTTGATCACCCTTGAAATTAGAGAGACATTGATCATCCTGCAGTTGACATAATAAAAATGAAAGTATAGGTAAAGGGCCCTATTAATGGCAGGGGCTTAATTAAGGGCAATTTCAATTTTTTTTCATCAGAAAAACATAAAATTTCCTCAGAAAAATCGCAACATTTTACTCTATAATATTATGCAATGGATATAGTTTGCAAAGATGTGCAATTTTTCTGATATTTTTTTTTTGTATATGAGTATTAGAAAATATTTAAATTGACGCGCCACGCTCTAGATGGCAAAAAAGCGTGGGGTTGCTCTGTGTTAGTGCATTCTCGTAGTTGTTCTGTCACTCAAGAAAGAACATTCTGTAATGTACAAATAAGTTTAATAAGAGGTAAGTTGATAAATATTGATAAATCGATGTGGATTTCGTCAGTTAAAAATGTTGAAACAATTCTGCTTTTGAGGTTAAATTGCTTTTGCCTCGAAGTGTGATAGTTTTTTTGAATTTTGAAGTCAATATCATGTGTTTGTGTAATGAAATTGAATTTCTAAGTCCCTTATATACAAAATTATTATATTTTATTCATATTTTTTGATTCCTTGCAATAAGTTGGCATATTCTTTAATATTTATGTATTCATTATGTGCTGTTGATCGTTGTTTTTTTCTATAGAATTGGTGTATGCGTCTGAAAATGTTTATAATCAATATATTCCTTCTTTATTTTCAAATTTACTAGATGGGAAAAATTCGAAAGCAGTGGTCTGAAGCAGTAATACAGTCAGCGTTGGGTCAGATTCTAATATATTTCATTTAAAAATATATATTCCAATTTTTCCTCATCTGTGTTTTACACATTTTACAGTTTGCTGATGATTGTTTTTACATAGTACATTTTCATTTTTTCACCTTTGATAGTTATTAAATTTAAATCGGTTCTAAATATCAAAAAGGAAAAGTAGATAAATGAAAAATACGGTTTTTGCGCAAAAATATGTTATACAATATTACCCAAAATTTATGTATCATAAGACTTATCTTCATTTCAATGCAATTTTCATATGAAAACTCTCGTAACAAAATGCTTTCCTTCTTCATGAATCGCTGGAAAAACTTCCTTTCAATTGCCCTTAATTGCACCTACGAGGGTTGCCCTTAATTGGGCCATATTAAAAATCCGGAAAATGACATTAAAGTTGTTCATCCGCCTAGCCGGGCCTAGATGGAACGAGAATTATTGATTATCGATCATTTTTGCAAAATTTTGTTCACCATGTTGAATCCGTCATTTTGAATTTTAAATTTATGATATTTGGAGACTGCGTTGCAAAAAACTATTGTAAAAATTTTTAAACAAAACAGATAATTTTTAGACCTTTGACAGTTTTACTTGGCTTCTGTCATACTCTGCATTATAGGAGAAAATTCCGGAATTTTCCTTAATTTGATTTTTCCAATTCAAAAACGGAATAGACGATATTAACCAATCTCAATTTTTTTTAAGGCCATGTAATACTTACCCGATCCCTACCATACCGACATTCATTCTCAACAACTCACGTCCACACGAATTAAGATATGGAGTTGAAAATTTAGGAAATTAAATAAAAGGCACTAAGGAACGTTTTTATGGTCCTAAATTTTTCTTATATACAAAAAAAACTTCCTATAATTTTTCAAAAATAAATTTTTTTGCAATTCAAAAAAGGAGTCGGTTAAATATTACATGGCCTTCAGTCTTTTGGATAAAAGACCACAATAATTTGTCTTCAAATGATTAGATCAATTTCGGCATTTTGTCTCTCTCTCCTACCTGTAGTGCCCACAGGGTTGCATTAAGAATGTGGGGGCCCTAGGGCCGGTTGATATGTGGGGGACCTTTCGCGGCTACAAATAAATTTTACCATTTAATGGAATTAAATGAGGTTGTCTTGTGGGGGCCCTCCAGATGTGGGACCGCGGCCCCGCCGGCCCCTAGTTTAATGTGGCCTTAAGAGCCCATCTATTCTCAGCTGCCACTCGCACGAGCGTTTATCGCCTTCGGCCCATGGTGCATACAATGCTTTTTGTCCATAACCTGCATCGAATGTTTG
Organism: Melikaiella ostensackeni; assembly: GCA_032362435.1. Lineage (NCBI taxonomy): Eukaryota > Metazoa > Arthropoda > Insecta > Hymenoptera > Cynipidae > Melikaiella > Melikaiella ostensackeni. Next base: position 23,309 of record JAUMHM010087739.1, on the reverse strand, counting down.
CCTTTGAAGGCAAATAAAGAGGGCGGAAAGTAGCTTTTTCGCCCGGTTTCGTCTCTGGGTGGAAAGAAACATTGGATGCGACGAATAGACTGATAGTGCGAAGTTAATAGGGCCTAAAAAATTGTGTAGTCCGACATTCTTTTTTTAGTTCAGATTTCAAAGTTTGTCATGGTCGACATCGAAAAGTGTGCAGTGTGAAAATTAACTTATTTAAACAAAATTTTCAATTTTCTAAGCTAATATTTTAAACTTTTAAAAATAAAGTCGAATGTTTATTTAATTTATTATCAGCAGTGTAAAAACCATTACTAGAGATAAAAATGTAACGGTTAAAGCTAAAACTGCAATATATAATTCTGTGCTTGCACTCACTATGCTGTATGGTAGCGAGACCTGCACGCACTAAGAAAAGGATAGGAGTAAAGTGAAAGCGGTTGGCATGCAATTCCTGTGGAATATATGCGGTAAAACGTTAATGGTCAAAATCAGTAATGAGTGGGTTCTCAAAGAATGTGGTGTAGAGGAAACACTGATTGAGAAGAGTAAAATAAATTTGTTGAGATGGTTTGGTCTTGTTGAGAGAATGGACGAAGGACGTTTAACAAAGCAAGTGTATTTAGGTAAAGTGAGTGGTAGCGTACCCAGAGGTAGATCGATGAAAGTATGGTTGGAATGTGTGAACGAGACTCTAAAGCAAAGATATATAATGAGTCGTAGAAACACAAGACGAAGAATAATGCTTGAAATGAAAGATTTTGGATACACATGGGCCCTCGTGAAGAGCTTAGCTTAGTAGATGTAGTCAGGGTAAAGAGTATGGATTTTCCTATGGGTTTATTGGTCAGTTTGATTGTTTATGTGTGAATCGTGATGTATGATGGCTCTATGAATCTCTTCACCTAAGGTGATTACTAGAGAGATTGATCAGCGAGCCGTGTCGGAGCAGTGTTGTGGGACGAGGGTGTCGTTTGAATAATTAACACTCGACTTCTAGATTAATCTACAATCTATAAAGAGGCCACAACCGAACGAGTTGCGCTTATTTCGAAAGGAATTTGGCTTAATGATATAATAATAATGATGATAATAATAATAATAATAAAATAATTCAATCCATAATTTATGTAACGCGAGTATGGTTTCCTCTCTTTTTCGTGTATGTTTTGTAGAAGCAAAGTAAGTTTTTGTTGGTGAGGATGTACTTAACTGTCTTTGCAGAGAAAGTGCACCCTACTGCCATATGCGCATGCACATTCATTATTTTGCCCCATGCGCACTTTTCTGCGCCATACTTTTCCCTTTAAACTTACCTCAAACGTGAGGCGTAATTTCAGGAAAAAAAACTCGAAAACATTACTCTGATTGCATAAAGTATCGTGTATACCAAGGAGGAAATATCTTTTTATGGTCTCGCATGTTTGCAATAGCTCGGCTACGCCCCGGCTTCGCTTTGTTCTTGCAAACTCACACTTGGCCGTAAAAAGACTACTTTGTCTCCTTGGTTCACAATATTCTACTTTTTAATATCGTCATAAAAAATAATTTTTTGCCACAAGTGTACCTAGAAATAAGATTTTCTTTCAAAAGCACCATCTAAGGGACCGTTCATTAATTACGTAAGAAAAAATAAATAAATATGAGAAAGATGAAAATATGATCTACGAAAATCTGCTTAGAATCACAATATGCCATTCACAGCTTATAAATTAATAGCCATTAATAGCTTTTAAGAAATAAAAAATAATATTCAATAACACTCATGGTGAAAAATCATTTTTTTCTAATTTATTAAAAAAATAAAGTTTCGTTTCGTTCAATTCGTATTATTAATTGGTCCTTGGCGTGCAGACATCTTGGATTTCCCCAGAGAATGACATCTGGTGTTCGTAGAAGTAAGCGAGTGAGAAATAATTTCCATCTCTAGGAGCCTCTATATATGCGTTTGGTGCAAAGAGAAATAATTTTGCTGACCCTTGTCAGTGAAAATATAATCTCCTTTTTAATTCTGAAATTATATTTGCCCCTAAGTATGGGCGATCGGTGCAGAGAAAAAACAATTTGCTGCGAAAGCATCATCTATAAAATAATGTTTGCACCTAAGTGTGGGCGATTGGTGCAGAGAAAGTAATTAAACTGAAACTTTCGGGTACCTTCTGCGCCAAAAGTTTCTCCCCATGCCCATAATGCTCTCTATATGTCTCTTATATTCTCACTTGAATGCTGTCGATTGCACAGCAAGTCGAAATGTTCGCCGCGGCATGTACCCGAAAGTTTCATCTTCTGCCAAATTATAATTAAGAATTCTTCCTAAAACTTTTGAAATATTTTATTTTCTAGAATATTCTTGAAATGTTTTAGATTATTCTGGAAAAAGTATTTTAATTTTCTTTCTAGAATTGTGTAGTATTTTCTAGAACGTTTTGGATTTGCATTATAATATTAATAGGGAGCGTCCCCATACTATATTACGTAACGCTGTAAAGGGGAGCGGAGAGTCTACCCTAACGTCACAAAGTATCACAAAGGAGGGGGGTCGCAAAAAATTTGTAACACGTGACGCTTTTCTGTTCAAAAACTAAATTTTTAATCCGCGTCGATACATTAAAGACTAATATTAAGATTAAATCTTTAAATTATATCAATGTTCTCAAATAAAAAAAAAATTCTAAAGAGTTTAATTAAAAGTATTGTCATACTATGGTATCAAAAAAATTTAGGTCATTATTCATTGTTCGATTGTCGATTATATAAAATTACAGTTATATTTCGTATTTAAAAATAAGGGGATCAGCTTCAGTGTCACATGATATTTTGAAAGAGGGTTCGTCGAAATGTCAAATTGTCACAAGCGTCACGTAATATGTGAACGCTCCCATATAGATTTTAGCATATTGGTTAAACGGTTCTGACTGTTTTATTCAAAAACTAACAAATAGGACAATGCACAGAAGTTCTGTGAAAATTACATCATTTCTGGCCATTTAGTTTTCGAAATAGAGCTTTAAGAAGGTTGACAGAAATAAGAGGTCCGATCGGTTAGACACTTTTAGTCGACCAACATAAATGTGGAGTTTCTTTTAAATGAAAATCTGGTCCTCATAGTACCATAAGATTTTCAATATCATTTTATTTATCTTAATAATTATTTTCTCCAAGATTTTGCAAGACAATGATCAAAATGCAAAATAATTTTTTTTCCATTTTTACAAAACGAAAAGTGTATTAGTTAATGCACGCTGCGGTTCCTCCGGCTTGTACCAGTTGCAGCACATCATGAGATATATCATTTAGATTTAATGAGTTTCAGTTGACGAATGCGGGAACGAGTGAACACGCCCGCTTTTACATTTACAATTTATGCAATGCATCGACACGCTGGTCTGCGGGAACTGCAGTTGCTTCTTGCAGTTACAGCCCCCGTGTTCACGAATGCAAATTTGAATCGTTCCACCCGAGAGCTGATATGTTAGTGCGTTAAGGTACGGTACGTGCATCTATGTTCTCGACGTATTCGAGCGCGACAAGAACGACCTTGGAACTAAGATCCTAGGGCTGATTTAAATTTACATTATGGTATATAAGTGCAAGTGGCGAAAGTGTACACAGGAGTTCGTGACGTCGGGCAAGTCGATGATCTCAACATGACGCCTCAGGTAATTCTCTTGGGATATTTTATTCGCATGAGTGTGAGCCGCAGTGGCATAATTAGAATGTGTAGTCAATACGGACGAACCGATTAAAGCCCCTTGGCTTCCCTTTAACGTTCGCTTCTATGTTTCTTGATGGAATTCAACATTGTTGAATTTGCTTCAAATATAGTAATTTTCAAGCATTTTCGATTCTCAACTGTTCCACAAAAAGCTTTTATGAATTTTAGAGTTCCGATCATAAAACTCTTCCCTTTTAGGTTTTTTAGAATTGTCTGTTTACTAAGAAGCCTGAGGAAATTCTCAATCTAACACATCCATCTCGCCCCTACATCTAAAAAGAGACATTCGCAAGCTTTGATGCGAATCTTCAGGCAAAATTTATATTTGCTAATATTTTAATCCTGCAATTTATGCCTCCGGATACGGACGATCTGAGAACGATATTAAACAGCCGGAGAGTACGCGTTTTATCCGGTCAATGCAAAGGCAAGTTCAGAAAGTGCGGATGTTCAGGGGACCGAAGATGACCATCTTCTTCTTTTCCTTCTTCTTCTGTTTCGTATGTAAATATGCATAAATGCAAATATCGAAAGGGTACGGATGAATTCGCGCGAGCTACGAGAGACTGATCTTGAAACGACGATAAATCACTTGAGGTCGTTTTAAACTCGCATTAACTATATAACCACAAAACGGCAATTACTTTCGTCGACGACGGTATCCGAGAGAATAGAGCCCCTCTCAAAACTACGTGCTGCATCATCAGTTTAATTTATTGGAAGTGTGCTTTATAATACACTGTCTTACGGCAATGTAACATAAGCGGCATAATTACATAAATTCTAGATGATTAACCTTTTATTTATCTGCTGAGGTATTGATCATGCATACAATATTATCCAAGTACAAGCTGTAGGACAATAAGATACATGTACTTTGTTACATGTAAATCTACCTAGGAATTCTGGCTATCTGATTTATAGGGCAGTCAGATGTATAGAGCGACATTTGAGACATTATTTATCAACGGCACCAATATCGAAGTTGAAAATTTACCAACTGCGCCAGACTGTATTTATGGTACTGTCCCAACACTAGAAAAACCTCTAATGATAACTGTGTTCTTTACTAACATGCTACTGTCCAACTACCGATTTTATCAGCACTAGGGTGCTTAACACTCAAAACTATTTTTTTATAAATTTCGTAACTTCTTTTTCACGTCACAAAAATCGTAACATGCCGGAAATTGAAGCTCAAGATCACCCCTCTCTCTGGAGAGAGGAAGTTATGGCTGTTGAAAGTTCTGGTACGGACGTCATTCCAGGACCCTGTAGTTTGGAAACGGATTGTAACAAAAGTCTCTCTTGCGAATAGACGAATAAATTCTGAAAATTTAAAGGCGATTGAAAGAAATCACTTATGAAGTTGGGGCAGTTGAGAAATAATGCCCCATCTCTATTCTTTATTTTGTTTGAACAAAGAAAATAATTCCATGGTTGGCAGGAACACCTTTTTTCTCTACATTCAGATGAGCTGGTATCTTTTAAAAAAGGATCTAGAAGATCTATCGGTCTAGAACAGCTTGAATTGCCTCGCCTGAAAGATGCATTAAAAAATTTATGCAGTTATTCTGCCCTCCAAAGCAATTGCCTCAATCCACGACCGACACAGAATAAGGACCAATTTCTATTTGAAATCGAGGTTGGCAGAATGCAAACGCCAATAAATCAATTTTTTACATCGTTCAGATTCGTTAGTCTGCAAAAAGTTTGCGTGCATGTCTCGTATTTTGCCAATTATCCTCAAGATACTTTTACGAGGCTTGCACGTAGATGTTAATTTCATAGAGTCCATCGCGTTACTTCTATCTTACCTCAAATGTCCTTGAGGTAGGTCGTGCTTGTGGACAGGATTATTCAGTGGACCAGAAACCACCGCAGGAAGTCATTAACCGCGATATATTGTCCACCCTTAATACGAAGAGTTTCTTATACTTCTTCTTGTGCCATTTCTTTTTCTGCTCATTCGTACTCTCTCCCTTCGTTTCAGTGTCGTCCTTGTCACGAGTCTCGTTGTTGAAGTAGTGCCTGTCCTTGGGTCGTACAAGAGGTCTCGGTATCTCATCGGTTCTGTTCCCCTTACTCTTCGCGCAATGCTCTGAGTTCAACTGTTCTATTTGCATACTCCAATAAGAAATTTTAAAATACGAGAAGGGAGATATTTGCTTAGAATAAGTAGAAAAAAATTGCGAACACGAAAACAGAGTGAACGAACGTAGCTTAGTTCGAACAATAAGTCAAAGGCAAAAATCTTTGAATTGTTGTCGTGAACAATGTTTTACTTGCCGAGCTAGGTTCTTCCTAAGACATAAGTTCCAGGTTAACCTATCAGCATCGAAGGCTTCCTCGGTGTTCGTTAGTCGAGCAAATCGTAGAAGTCGTGTTACAAGATTCACGTGAGTTACCAACCAAGTTAAAGGAAGGTAGATAAGATTTCCTGCAAGTCAGATTCCCAAGTCGTATCTCGTAATTTTCCTCCTTTTGTATTTGCTTCTGAGCCTAATTGCAAAAAGGCTTTGTCTAGGAAAAAGAGCATTTTGATAAAGTAGGGTGCTATTACGATAAAAACCAATGGGCTCCGATCTATTGGAATCTTGTGTTCATCATATCGAGAAAACCGGGCATAAATATTGGGTTAACGGTCCTTCGGCGATCATCCGAGAAACTGTCTGACAGGGTATTCTTCAAGTTCACTTCCAAGAGTAATATATCTTCTACTGAAGCTCCATTAGCGCGGCTCACGCAAGTTACGTTATTTTAAGTGATTTCTGGAAGTGAAATAGTTCAGCCTAAATCAACGAATATTCCAACTTCTAGGAATATATCATTTCTGTAGATGCTTCGGCAATGACACTGCTGAAATGGATCACGCGAATTACGTCAGCACGTATTGAACGCTGAGATACGCGATCTTCGTCCAGACTGCTTATTCACACAAGTCACTTTTAGGTTAGGTAACCGACGACAGTAAAATGCAGCGTCCGCGACTTCGACGGCTATCCTGATATGTGATTACACCTCAGCTCATTAATGGGATCCACCAGTTCTATGCGATACTAATGGCTACATCGATCAACGTAACAACATCTTCGTTTTCGCTGACCTTCCTCGACGTATCTCCTTGACGCGGATACCTAACTCGTTAATACGCTTCGACATTTCAACTGTTTCTAGCTCAGCTCACACTTTATGCATCTACTTCTAGTATATAGTCTATAATCTATACAATGTTAGACATTTTTAATAAATGTTTATTGCACATAACATCCTTAAAGGTCAGTAGCCGGAGTAAAAAAGTCTAATTGTGATCCCATTAAGATTTCGAATAAAGTTCAGAGAAAAATCGAAGGGTAATCTTGACCCCAATTTCAGAGAACTCTCTACCTGCAACAGAAATTACCTTCACGTGATAATATTTACCCACAACATGCTGCTGTGTTCCACTAAAGTACCGGTTATGAGACAAATCAATGCTAACTTACAAACTTTTATTAGCATTGCCTCCATGTCAAAATGAAGACAACATTATAAGAAAAATTCCATTTTATCTTCTTCAAATTTTTTTATGAGTATTCATAGGATTTATGTTAAAAAAAATACTTTTGAAACAGGACGAATTTGGGATGTTTTTGGTATTTCATTCTTCTTTTAGCGGGACGTTTTTCGAGTATGAATAGTATCAGCACTTGTTAAAATTTTGAAGAAAAAAAAAAGAAAAATAATAAGTAAAATAATAAGTATAGGGCTTGCGAAAATCAAAGAACAAACTCAAGACAGACGCTTCTATTACTTTTGTCCTGAAGACATCCTGCTGAACCAGGGCGGATTTGGAAGTTTCTTCTATTTTTAGCAGTACTTTTCGAGGATATAAGTCCTAAGAGGACATATAAATAAATTTGAAAAAAATTCAAAAATGAAAGCTTTCTGGTACTTTTGTCATTATTTGGACTTGTAAAAAAAGTTAAGAAAAGTTGTTACTTTATTACTGATTTTGTCACATACCTGGTACTTTATGAGAACTTCGTCTGGGATCTTATTGGTATTCTATTGGCACTTCTTTACTCGGGTATACTTCTATTGCACATTACCTCTTCAAATCTCATTAAACTATCGTTTTTTGCATACAGAAGTCCACATTATCATAATTTCTGCTTCTTGTCCCTCCCCCGTCTTCATCGCACGACGAACCATTCGCTAATTACTTCCAGGATTTATTGTGAGCGTCCAATGGTGCGTGTAGACTCCATCGATGTCGATGTCGAACCTTATCACAGATCAGAAAAAAGCTTTGGCATAACCTTCGCCTTCGACTCGACAATCTACCTTCCCCACCTCATTTCCTCGTTGATGATCTGCTCGAGAACCCTTGCAGCAATTTGCATGATTTTCCATGAACATTGGTATGCAACGCATGAATCATCGCAACGATCACGGTTGTTGCACTTTTTATTCCAGGTCCCGGTTGCGAAACTTAGGTGATCGCTTTATTCCTTGGGAGCGTCGTGGAAACCTCAATGTCGATTTACGTACCTTCATTGTTTATGAATCTTTCTCCAAGTCGAACGATGCTCCCAGGCTCATTGCTTATGAATCTTTTCCCAGAGCAAGGGGGGCTACTGGCAAACACATTCGAACATCAATCTATGTCGAATTTCTCGACACTTAGAGAATCTGATAGATCTTGTAACTTAGAGATCAGTAAATACTTTCATAGAACTGTCCTCACGATTTTCCATCGCTGCATGGTAACCATTAATTTTATTCTGCGGTCCTTCTAAATTTAGACTGAGAAGCTTAAGACCGTATCGCTTCAGCTGTGAAACTAACTTCTTTATTAAGTGAGCCTTCTACTACGAGTATATTATTTTCCACTATTAATCTTGGAGTGGGTAACTCAACAGCAGTGGATGATCTTGCACTGAGTCATTCCCTTTGCATTCGTAGGAACAAGTAATTATATGTGTACACGGAGAAAAAAGTGTCTACTAACCTTACAGAAGGTGACAGCATACATTCTTCTGTAATGTTTACAAAAAATCCTGAAAGATTTGCAGAATTTTCTGTATGATTTACTCAAAATTTCTGTAAGATTTACAGAAAATATCCGTAAATCTATAAGCTACGTAGAGTTAGTAGCTCTACAGAAAAGCTATGCTGTTACTATTTTAACGTAGGACCTCTGTAACATTAACAGAGTTTTTTCTGCGTCTACATACTCAGGCGCCGTTGAAAACTTCAACGTCTTTTTCCTTTGAACTTCACTACTTCTAAATTCATGAACTTCCACGCGATAGATATGTCGTTACTTATTTTCTTCCTGTCCAAGAAGATTTAGTTTCAGCATAAAATATTTATAAAACAATGACCTGAAATGATATGATATGTCGTTAGTTATTTTTTTCCTGTCCAAGAAGATTTCGTTTCAGCATGAAAATATTTATAAAACAATGACCTAAAATGTAAGCCTCGGATCGTGCTACATTTTCAAGTTGAAAACGTTCCAAATATTCAAGTAATTTCAAGTTAGAAGTGTTCAGAATTGATGAACCTGAAATTTTGAACGTTTAAGTAAAGAAAGTATTTTTTTCGATTCTATTTTACAATGCAATCAATTTAAATTAAAAACGTATGAAATAAAATCGTTTTTAATTGATAGCTTGAAAGCGTTCAAAATTGAATTAATTATTTACATTAATCGCATAATTCATTAAGAATAAGACGTTTAAAATTTCAGAACGAAATATTTTTAACGCATTGATTTGGACTCCTTCAAGCTGAAGATGGTTAAAATATAGACATACACTGAAATATATTGGAATGAATAAAGTTTTCGAATTAAAATCAATTTGCAGGCAGTTTACTATTTTGAATTTTATCATTGAAATTAAATTAAATTTCGAACGTTTTATTGGATATTTGATTTTTAAGGAATTTCTTCACAATATTGTTTCATTCAATTTTCTTATTCCTCATCACTTTAACGAAAATTAAAAAATAGGCCTATAGCAATTTTTGAAGTCTATGTATTAACTTCAAAGTTTATTTCATTTGTGCAAATATAATTTTTCAAATCGATGGGACTTTATACTAGAAATAAATAAATTTAACTTGCTAAATATTGTAACTTATACTTCTTATTGCTAAATAAATAAATTCCAATTTTGCTTAAAACCAGACAACTTTGGCTGAATTCAATCCAAAACAATTTTAAGGTGTAACAATTGTATGTATCCCCTTTTACTATGCTGATGATAATTTTTTGCAATATCTTTGAAAATTTGAGGCGACTTCTTTTTTGGTAATTCCATACGACTTTTTTGTAATTTTATGCGACTAATGCGACTTTTTTTTCCTTCTATTCGATCCGAGGCCTCAAAATACAAGTACCAGAAGAATAATATTAAGAACCTTTCATTAACGTATACCTGTCTCCTAACAAGATCTCAAGTGGCTATTTTGAAGGACACCAGTTTGAAGCAATTCTAGATGGGAGCAATGTACATCAATCTAAACTTCTTTTCATAATTCCTTTCTTTCAGGGGCATATAATAACCATAACCAAACTGGTACATAAGAGAGCCTGATGAGAGGGGTTACCTCACTTATTCTATAATTAGAATTAACACATCAACAATCAGGATTTACCGGGAGCGCACACACAAGTATTCCTTGTTGGACACTGGAAATCGTCTCTCACCACTACGCATTAGGTTTCGATTTTGTTGCTCTTGAGGGCTACGTGGTAGCAATCAGTCAGAAACACAGAATCCTTCTTCGGATCGACTCTGGTAATGTTTACGATCAAGAAGCCCACGAGATCCTTTTGCGATCCTCGGTTGCTTATGATTCTCCTCTCGCTTCCCCTGCTACTTCCCGACGCCGCGCCGCGCCGCTCAGACAGCTGTTCAGCTCGCTTCAGCTCGCTTTTGCTTGGCTTCCGCCTAGTTCTTAGTCTTACAGTGAATTCTGTCGAATGGTGAAGATGCTACGAGCGACACTGAAGGCGGATACGATAAAAGATCTACTCCATTATTTATAAGCCGGAGCACAAATGGAAGGAAATCCTATCGCGAATCCTATTTGTTCGTTAAAATCTTCCCGTACATCGTTCGTCATGGCCGTTTGTCGTACTTTTACGATGAAATTGACTTCCCTTGAGACTCCAGTTACGGATCAAAGCTGGAATAAATTGTTTGGATTGGTTCGGTACTTAATACTTATTGTTTACCTAATATCCACCGACATCTTTTGGGCATTGGAATTCCATGCAGCATTATATGAAGTTTATCGGACACGAGATAATTTCTCATAATAGTCATCAAAACAACTGACACTAAATGAATTTGAATTACTGCTAATGCAAGTGCGCATGAATTCAGTAACGTTTGCAGGACGTCATCAAGGCAGAATTTCGATCACGATGATACTTGAAAAGTATATCTATAAGTGGAAATCAGATGTGCTCCTTCCAGAGTGACCCTGCCCGGGACTCCAAGCCTCAGCATCCATTATCAGCTTTGAGAATAATGTTATCACTGGTCAACAAAGTGTGTCCTGTATATCCATGAAATGGGACGTGTCGTTGCCGTAGTGGTTCTTCGTGCTAAGTTCGTCGGTCTCCGGACACGTATATCAGTGATCGGACGAATATTTATTTTCTCCTAATCAAATTGTTATATAATGTTATGAAAGTTCAATCATATGAAAGATTTTAACATTTATTTTCTAACCTATCTTTGACAATTAAGCTATGGAAAACTAAAACCGCGTAACTTAATTCAACCTAATTTTACAGGAGAGACAAAAAACCTTTTCAAGGGAATAATTTGCAATAGATTGAGATCATTTTTTTTTGTGTAGTTTTGAGGACCAGTTTAAGGACCATGATGTCGAAAAATAGATGGCGCTATGTACGCGTTTTATAATTTAATGAAAATTTCGATGGAGTAAGGACGGTTGAGTATTCCATAACATTATAATGAGAAAAATACAGTAAATCGCTAAGGAAATTATGTAAAATAAACATTTTTATGTTTTTCACGATTAAACAAATATTAAATGGAAAATAAATGAACATTTTTATAGATATACATAATACTTAAACTTTACTCTAAGTATTCACTATCAGAGAAACATTTATTGAAACGCTATAATAAGGTTGGATTTCGAAAAACTATGAATACTTTTCATCCCTAATGTTCTAATTTTAATCCTCAAATTTTACAAATATTTTATAACTTTTAATGCATTAGATTATGAGTAAAAATACTTAAACCTTCAACTTCTTCAATTAAATACGTGTATATAAACATGAAGAATATTTTCTACACAAAACTCAATTTCACTAAAAAGTGGAGTTAGGTGGTCTTAGCTTTCCATAGCCCAATTTGCAAAATGTAATACTTTTTTATTTATGGACTTCTAAAAGTGGTGTACGCACACAGAATTGCTGTGTGACCATCGGTTCATTTACCCTATACAATTTTTATACATTTTTAGCGCTGACTCCAATGAGTGCCTTTCTACTCGATAGCTCGAACAGTTTTCGAGATAATCGCAAAAAATATTCTTTAAAAAGGTGAAATTGGTACCTCTATACTAAGCTCCCCTACCTGGGTTTAGCAATCAAAACTCTCCAATCTCCAGTTTGCAGTCTATAACCTCGAATCTTGTTTTTGGATTGGCACTCATCGCCGCTACGCGTACGTGGCGCTAGGTGACAACCCGATAATAAGGTTCGAGGTTACAAACTGCAAACTGGAGATTGGAGAGTTTGAAACTGATAACCCAAGATAGAATAGTTTAGCATAGAGGTATCGAGATAAACTTTTATGAGATATGCTCGGCTAAATGTTATCTTTTTAGTGTTACTCAAATAGAATTCATTTTCTTCGTTTTTACTGCAAAAAAGGTCTAAAAAATGTTTCTAGTGTCAGTACGTATTCCAAAGATTTCTCTTGAATACTTTTATATTATTTTAAATTAATTTTAATTGTCTTATTCATTTCGATTCCCTTGAATTCTCTTTAATTCACTTGACTCCTCTTCAGTTTACTAAAATTCACTTTCAATTCACTTTTAAAGAAATTCTAGTGAATTAATCAGAATCCTTAAACTATGATACGTCTTGAATAAGCATAAATTCAAAGTAAATTATATTACATTCAAGAAATTTCAAGTATTAAAGAATTCAAGAATCCAAATTGAGAACATTCAAGAAAATTTTATGGAATTCAAAGGAATTCGATGGGATTTAAGGGGATTCAGAGGAATTCAATCTGTTCTGAGGGATTTAAGTGAATTTCCGTATATTTCAGAGACTTCAAAAGAATTCAAGCAAATTCTGGTGAATTCAATAGAATTCGAGTACAATAATCCAACGTGTGAGCGAATAATGGAGGTTGTATTTAAATTTAGCATGAAAAACCACTCCGGAAACGACACGTCTTATTTCATGGACGTATATATAGGTCACATTCTGGAGACCAGTAATTATCAAGCTTTGAGAAATATTCTCGTGTGAGATGGAACATCAATCCGTTTAAAAACTCCTGAATGTATAATTTACTCTTCACGTTCTCTTTGGCCACCGAGGTAAAAGTCGCGTGTTACGGAGGAATTTGTCTCCTCCAAGATGAAACTCTAGTTCACCTCGCAAAAGAGAAACTAAATTATGACGCAATTACGGGCAATAATCTCAAGTTCCCGACCTTCAGGGTGAATCGGACAGGTGCCGTTCCACTACTACCCGAGGACGCAACCCTCCTTGTTGTAAAATAGTTACCAATTTCAGCAAAATCCATAATCTTTTTGCTCCTTCTCTTGTTCTTTCCTTCTTCGTTCCTAACATTTTTCTCTGCTCTTGCTTTCTCATTTTGTTCGTCCTAATTTCCTTTTACTATTTCTAGTCTCTTTTTGATCCTCGATTCCTTTTCGCATCTTGTAGTTAATTGATAAGCATGACAAAATAATAGATGAAAGACAGGTTAAATCTAAGAGATAGTTAACCAGATACCCCACGCTATTTCTGTCTAGCTTGTCCTCTACGATGCGATGGAAAACAAGGTATCTTACAAAATTAATTTTAGCCTAGATCCAACTTCTCAATTCGGCATAAGGATAATTGAAGAAGGTATCGCGATACCAGCCTAAATGTCTGGCTTGTAACCTTTGAAATTCGCTCGTGACAAGAGGCTTCAACATTGGTCACGAGCAACCAGAAACGAAAATCAAGACAAGAGGGAGTTCTTGTCCCCAGTACATTATCTGCAGAGTCCGACGTAGGTCACTTTGCGAAGGTCAATACTGAGGACACTGCAAAAGTTGGTTCAGATGCTCCTGAAAAGATCTAGTGTAACGACTTCTCTTCCGTGCATACCACTCCGTATTGCCACCGTAGAGCACTTTGATAAACTACGAGAGATAAACGGACCAAACTGGTTCAATTCGGAAAAAAGTTTGTAACGAGAACTTCATGCTAAGGTAGTCCCTTTCCATGAGCTTTTCCCCCTGTTGCTGCGTTCAGACGTATATTGACATACACCGCGCTTACGTATTACTTTTCTTGGATCACCATTAGCTCCTCCACTTCATTTGCGTACCAAGCTGCTATTTAGATATACTAGTACTTCTTGTTAACGCTGTAACAGCTCACCATTGTCGATAGCCCAAGAGTAAAGAAATAATGAACTACAGTTATCGACGTAATATAAAATACGATCTGATTAAGATAGAATTTTCCTTTTATTTTCTTCATTTCGATCTAAATTTTATATTAAAGTTCTTACAGTTCTATATTAAAGAGTCTATTTAGATTCTGGGTTATAGGGTTATTCTGATAGATTCATTTAATTAATGAACTATAAATTATTGGATGACTCGGTGACCGCATGTTGTCCAGATGCCTTCAAAGATGGCAGGTGGACCAGAAAGGGTGGGCCAGGTGGTTATCAATTGTCTCGTAGTGTTCTGACAGAAATCGGCCCTAGATAGGCTAGGACAGGGCCGACACGCGAACACTGATCTTGCAATAAACCTTCACTAATGCTGACGGGCCAGACGTAAGAGACACCGACGCGAAGTCCGGATCTGGAATATAGTTTTGATAATCCTTCAGTAATCATTTAAAGAGACAGAACTCAAAGTACAGAAATCAATTTCGACTGTAGAACAGGGATGGTCACGGATAGTTCCCTGAGTCGATTCTCTTCCCCTTCTACGAGCGCTTCTCGTGTCTTCTTCTCGCAAGCTTGTTCGCTTTCTACCTAAAGTGGTAAGAGAGGAGATTGACCAGTGACAGATTTCGCTCTTTGCTCTTTCCGTGGCCATCCCTGCTGTAAAGACAAGGATTTTTCATAACGGATACCGATACTGGATACCAAGTGGACTGACTGATAGAGGTAACAACGGAAACGGGAAAACAGACTAATACAGAGTGATGACTAACTTTAGACTACTGAAGGTTTACGGACCTAAATTAGAGGTTCGGTGTCGCGTACGAATGGTGGCGGAAAAGTTGCTGACTTTTATTATTATTGTTGTTGCTTTTCAACTTTATCTCGGGCGAAATCAGGTTTTTCAATCATCAGCCACGGACTATGTCAAGTGCTTGTTAAGTTACAAATGTTAAAATCATAAAACGATGTGTGAAACTTCTTGCGAAGCTATTATATTGAGATGAAATTTAGCTTTGCATCAGAAGGTTTCAGTCTCCCACTTCCTGATGACCTAAGAAATTTCGAACAACGCAACAACTGTCCAGTAAAACCCCTTTTTGAGCTGCTGCCGATACCCTACTGACTACTAGATGTTCGAGATGTTTAATGCATCTTGCGGGGAGATTTCCTGTAGCTGAAATCACAATTGGATGAATAAATGCATGTTTCATATTCCTCCATATTGTCTTTACTTCATGCCTTATTTCGCTAAACTTACGGATCTTGGTTGTATACGTTGCCTGCAAGTTCCGGTTAAGTGGACAAGCAATGTCTATGATGTAGACTTTTCCACCTTTTTTCTCATGCATCACGATTTGGGGTCGATTGGCTCGGATATAATAAACTGTGTGGATAGGAACATCCCAGTATAAGATATAGTCTTCATTTTCTAAAACGGGCACTGAAATGTATCTGTAGAAAGGCATCCATTCTGCTAAGAGTCCTAGGTTTAGGGCAGGTAGTTGATATATAATGCCAGCTACATCATTATGTCTGTGCGTGGACTCTCTCTGAGGCATTACGCGACAACCCTCAATAATATGCTCCATGGATTCCTTGGTATCTCCATACAATCGGTACCTGTCAACCACATCTTGTTGTAACACGCGCTTTCGATAGTTTCTGATGCTGACAACCCTGTTTTGAATCGCTATCACGAATCCTTCCGTTTCCGGAAACAGGATGCCCTTTTTCAGCCAAATATTGGATGCTTCTCTGTCCACTTCATGTTGTTCTAACGTTTTAGGGTGCTCGCAGTGAATAGCTTTTTGTCTCCATTGCGTTTCCAATTCCTCTATGATTTCTGTCCTGATATTCAAGAACTCCTCCGAAGACAAGTTCAAGATTGTGTAATCGAAATCCGCTTCATAGATGTTTTGTGAAGCACAACATCTCGCTTGCGGTTAAAATATTCTTACAACTTTATAATTTGTGCTTTACGCAGTTGTTTAACATCTACAACTCCCCTACCATCTATATATCATGGTAGAACTTCCCTTTCAATCGCCGAATTACT
This sequence comes from Melikaiella ostensackeni, assembly GCA_032362435.1. Classification (NCBI taxonomy): domain Eukaryota; kingdom Metazoa; phylum Arthropoda; class Insecta; order Hymenoptera; family Cynipidae; genus Melikaiella; species Melikaiella ostensackeni. The sequence continues at coordinate 6,865 of JAUMHM010087739.1, read as the reverse complement.
GTGGTGCATTCGGTGCTTAGTCATTGTAGCGCGGACGTTTCTGTTTATCCTTTCAAGGTGGGTGTTCGGCTATTTGATGAGACCAAAGGAGTACATGAGGACAGAGATGGCATATGTGTTGAAAGTTCTGATCCTGTTGGCTGAGTTGAGAGAACTCTTGAGAACCTATTTGAGTCTTGTAGTGAAGGCAGTCATTAGGCTTTTCTTGATTAGCGTATGCAGAATACCCTTAGACTCATATATTACTCATATATTAGACATATATACCATACCACATATATTATATAATATAACCAGATATTTAAATGACTCGCCCTTAGCCATTGCCTCGATGTGATCCACGTTCTGGTCCTCTAGTTCTGTGGTCCCTAATTCTCCTTTGATTAAACACACCATTCTGCACTTACCTAGTCCAGACTCCATGTCGATGTCATTGAAAAACTGCCTTGTAACATGCATCACTCGCAGCAGTTTCTGGCTTCAACTAGCGCATAGATTTAAGTCATCCATTTACAGAAGATTGGTCATTTGATGACCATCCTCGTTATCATGTATTTTAAAGCTATGAGACATGCTATTTAGTGATTCTCTCGGTGGAATCAACACTAAACAGAACTATAATGCACTTAAGAAGTCTCCCTGAAAGAAACCCGTCGAAATGCGAATTAAACTAGTCATCCTTAATTATCCATGGTCAAAATACTTGATTGGATCAAAGCATCAACGCACGATCTGAGAAGTCGATGATACGCGGGTAGATCTTGTAAATTTTTAAAACGTTAAGCAAATAGTCATATCGTACCGAAGGGAACGCTTTGCTTATAGTCAATGTATGCCATGTGCAAGTTTCTTTGATATTTTCTAGCTCACGTCATGGCCACAGCGTCAATAGTGAATAGATCTTTACTGCCCCGCGAGTTTTTGCAACATCCTTTTGTTCTTCTGTTAGGATTTCATCCTCGTCTCAATTAGAGTAAACCTTATCTGCAATCACAGCCGTGAGGCACTCATAAATCGTTGGGAGACAGGCTCTTAGTCGAAATTCAGATGGATTTTGAGCGCCTGGTTTTTTAATCAACATATACGTGGTACCTTTAGCATAAAGCCTGGCATCAAATCTGGATGTTTGATGATCTTTTGGAAACACCTTGCCAACGCAGGTTGCACACTCGTCAGGTACTTGTACCAGAAATTATGCAGCATGTCAGATCCTTGGGCTTTCCAGTTACTTACCCTTTTCAAAACCTTCGAAACGTCTGCATCTTTGATGTTCGTAGGCTCCATTACAGGGTTATTGCTTGCGCTTTGTTTCTCTAATTGAAACCGTGTATCTCCTAAGTGGCTTCTGTTTGTGTTTCCCCAAATACTTGACCAGTAATCAGCCATGTCTTCTAATTAAGTAACTTCCGTGCCTTGCTGGATATTTTGCTCTTTACTTAGTTCACGATAAAACATTCTTTCATCTACCTGAAAGGTTCGATTTTACTTCCTACTTGTACTATTCATATCGTATCGACGCAGTCTAGCCGTATCCGTACATCTTTTTATACAAGGTCTTGCATTTCTATCACTCTATATCTTTTTGCTTTAGAGTCTAATTCACACATTCCTACCATTCTTTACTCGGTCTATCTCTTCGTTAAACGTCCCTCCTCTCATCATGACCAAATCATATCAACAAATTTCCTTCACTCTTTTCAATCATTGTTTCAAACAAATTTTTGTCGAATCAACCAAACTTTTTTCTGAGTGTTTCTATGTGTAAAAAAGGTACTCGATCTCTTTTAAAAATTGTCTTTAGAAATTTACTAATCTTTTAAGGCTTCTTAGGAAACCCTTAACCGTCAGTCTCTCTCTCTCTCTCTCTCAGGTCGCCTAGAAAAAAAAAACTATTTAAACAACAAGCCTGAGGTTTTGTATGAGACGTAATAGTCCATCAGTACCATGCGTAGAAAAATACGGAAACCCAGGCAAAAATCTGCTTTTTATATGTATTGAAAATTAAGTTTGAAAAAAGTTTAACGAAGGAGAGCGGAAGGGGAGGAAAAGGGGCATTCTAGTAATGGAAAATTTAATGAATTTTCAGATACAATGTATCAGAAAATTCCATACTTGTAACTAAAAATTATCAAATTTGTAACTAAGTTTTCCTAAATTTATCATAAATTTACGAAACTTTTAACTGAATTTTCCTAAATTTGTCATAATTATCAAAATTCATCATCATTTTACGAAACATGTAACAGCATGAAACTTCTGAATATGTTTCGTAGAATTAAGACAAAAATTTCTAACAGTGGTTCTAAAATTACTTTTATGTCGCTGAATAATCTTTTAAATTTTTAAGGCACCTAATTTGAACTGTTTTACTTTCAAAGGTTTCAATGTTCCATTTTGATTTGTTCGAATTTTGATTGGATTATCTTTAACATGGTTCAATTTTAAAGACGTGAATTTTCAACTCCTAATTTTGAATGTTTTGGAAAGCCTTCAATATTAAAATATACAATATTGAAGGCTTTCCCTTTTTCATATTTTGCAAGTATAAACTTTATCAGTACTGAAATTATCGTTGTTTAACAGGTGCTATTATAGTTGTATGTAAATAGTAATCCAACAACAAGCAATTTGGGTTTAAATAGAAAATAATTAGAGTATTTCTTAAATTTGATTCAAATCTTTGATATATATAAGAAAGAATTTTTAGCCTCTAATTGCTAAGTCAATGAGGCCTGATAACTGTTCTATTTGCCGCATTCTAGCTTCTACGTGATTCTTGCTGATGGTGAGTCACTTAATTATACGATGCTATTCCTAAAAATCAGGATATAGTTTCAATACAACCCAATTATACCAGGGTGCATCATTAGAATGTAAACTTGACCTGATAGAATAGTGCTGAATACATGTCGCATTAAGACCTATGTATAACTAAGCCCATTAGGATAAAGGAAACAAACCGTTATGCTGTCTCTTCAAGAGCTGTATTGAATAAACACCATGCTATTGCTCATTAAAACTATAAAATATAACAGCAAGTTCTGAATTTCAATAATGACTTTCCCCTGGTAGGTGTTGGGTTTGAATCACACGTTCTCGAAATTGTTTTTAAAAGCCGGAACTTACCGACTTGCAAGAGCCCTTGACACTGTAAGGCCGGTCAACCGTGTTTTTTGCACTTATGCAAGACCGGTTGTAACGTAAAGGTCAGAGAATTAAAGCCCTGCTCGGATACGGAACAACTTTTCCCGTACACATAATACCGAGAGTCGGCTCATAGCACGAGAGGAATACTGCAAGATCATGTATCTCGAGTGAACGACTCTGAACAATGAGAGCGAGAATGCTGACTGCATTGAAGAACGCAAACTGCTAGTTAATGTCAAGATACTAATGTTACGGTTTACGTTCACGCATTACTTTACACTAATTTGTTACCGAATCACTTGCAATCACAGGGTAGTTCCGTATTTACTAAGAGCGGTCATTGTTCCTCATCAAGCACTGAGGCTTAGCAGCACTTCCTCGGCATAATACGAGGCAAAATTTACTAATGATTTGTATAACTGGAGATGAAAAAGCATCACTCTGAGGCTGACTTTACAAATTATCCTTGATCATGCAGTGTAACTGTTAAGCTGTATAGAAGATAAAAGCAAGAGCAACTCAGTTGCACATTCTCTTGAAACAAGAAAGTCATGAATTAAACATCGTTAACCCTCTGATAACAAGAGGTGGTATTAAGAAAGAGGAATGTACGATAATTATAACGTTGTGTCAAGGATAATTGGAGTAATTGACGGAAATCTGATTACGGACATACGGATGTCCACAAAAAAACTGAGGGTTCGCTAAAGTTGCGGCTTGAATAAAAGTTGGTATCTTTCAGAACTTGAACTCCAATAGAAACCTGTGGAGACCCAAAAGGGTTCCTTTGGAGAACGCTTGAACAAAGATAAATATATTTGTCCTTGGGAGGTCAAACTTAAGTCTACTTTGGAACGAATTCATCGTTTTGAGTTCCTTCACAGCAAGAGGGATTCCTTTTTGATGCAGCTCCCTGGAAGTAAATAATTGGTTCTAATAGAAACCCCAGTTTTTTCTGTATTTCAGGAAGATTATCTGATAAGCAGCATCAGTTTCAAAGAAAGAAGATGCATTCTTCTTGAATATAATACATCCTCTCTTCAGGTTTTCCCCCGCCTACGCATGAAAATCAGTAGTTGGTGCTATTCTTCGAATAGATATTCAGACAGCAGATATAAGAAGAGAAAGTACACACCAGTAACACGAAAAAAATACAGTGCCGCTATGTATATTCCGCTTCGTTTCGCGGAATGTTTTAGCTGAACAAATCCCTTGGTACGTTGCTGTTATTGGACAAAAACCCTTGTGCTGCCAAAATGCATAAGCGTGCCAGAATGAAGTCTTCGTCTTCTTCAAAGGCATGTTCGAATGCATTATTTATCATCGTAACAGTGCCTCAGCCAAGTCGCGAGAACATGGTGCATTCCTTATCCTTAGCGAAGTCTTATGCTCACTTGAGGTCGTAGCTTCAGTGGGAGGAGATGATGAACCCTTGACCTCGGCATTGACTAGGCACGATATTGCACGCTGGTCGTGCCATTCGGCCTACTCGTGTATGGGACAAAAGAGGAAGGGAACGAAAAGGCCCAATGGTCCCATCCTCCTTCGATGTGTGCATCAAAAAGATCGCCTTCTGTCGACCCTGAAGTGCACCTTATATATTAGAGTTATTAGACGAAGCGATAAATTGTATTGAGCGCTCGGAATTCGAACTGAATTTTAAAAATCATAATTTTCGAAAAGCGAACATCCAAGTAAGGAAACACAAAAACCTTTCCGAATTGAATATTTGGTATGATGGAAATTATCTTCGTTTTAAATTAAAATTATCAAATCTTGAACACTTCCACATTTAGAATAAAATTGTACATTTATAAAGTCATTAATGTTAAGCAAAATTTCATTTTGGAGCATTTTTTTAAATTGTTGCATACTTTTTTCATTTGAATTGTTGTATTTTTGATATTTCAAAGTTTGAAATCTTTTAACCTAAAATTGTTAAGTTTCGACCAGTACAGTCAAATACAAGTATGCCTCATTGCACAGAGTAGGAAAATAGTAATTATATTTTTCCTTTTGGATCTTATTAATTTAGTTTTTATTTAAGGAGACAAGGGGGGAGTTTTTTAGAGAAATGGGTTAAAGCGGGCACTCTTTGAAAAAGGGGAAAAATAGGGAAGCAGAGGAAAAATTGCCTTCCCTACGTTAATTACATGTGCTCCCTTTGCAAGGATATTTCTCGGCCTCCGTTTATCCCTATTGGACTAAATACGTATGGGTATAATTCTTTACGCTTCTGCTAACCAGTCTTTGAATAAGTATAATTTCGTTTATCTTGAGCTATAACTATGCAGAAGGCAAAATAGATGGATCGAATGAATCGTTGAGTTTGGTTTCTTTATCAATGCATTGGATTAAGTGGAAACTGTGAGGTACTGAATCGATCGAAAAAGGTAGATGAATCTCCAGTAACGAGCAGAGGAGTCGATCTCGCACGATCACTACGAACGATCAATTGAGAAAAATGCAAGCGAAGAAAGTCGAGAAGAATGCTGTGAGTCGAAATAGACGCAATCTCGTTCTAATTGCCACGTAGGCGAGGACGGGTGAAGAAACGAAGCTGCGGATGTAGAAGAAGACCAGGAAGTTGTGCTTCGTAGCAGGCGAGTAAAAAGAGGACTATAAGATGGTGCGCATACTATTCGTCTGTCTCGCTCAACTTTCAATCTTAAGCGAGACGGCGATAATGTTAGGATGAGGTAGAAAAAGAAGGAGGAAAGAATGTAAACTTAATTCGACCCTGATTGTTCAGCTAGAGACCTGCTGGTGAACAACAAGCGAGTCGAGCGCGTGAAGATGATGAATTGAGTGCGATTCAATCGCTACCTCTCCATGATGCCAGTAACCGGGAGGAATTTATGACCCGTTGTAACAGAAAACTCCGTGGAGATAATCGCAGGGATGGTGGAATTTCGAAAAGAAGAGAAGAAGAAAAAAAGCACGAGAGGAAGCTGAAGACAGTGTATGTTTATCCAATCGTGAATGATAATTTCCTCTTTATACTCGCGGATGCACCATCTTCTCAGGGAAGTGCAGCTAGCAAGCTGAAATTCTCTTACGCTGAACAGTGGCGTAAGCTTCGTGAACATAAGAACATATGATGAAATCTTTCTTATCACTCCTCTCTTAGTATTTTCCTTAAATAAAATCCCAATGAAAAAGATATAACTTTCGGGCACTCAAATTTTTTTGCCATTTACATAACCAAACAGTACAAGAGCGACAAAAATTGTGAAGCCTTAAGACCGAAATGACGTAAGAAGTCAATTTTTTTCCAAAAATAAGTATAAATCCAAAAAAAATAGGTGTCCGAAGTTTGAGTCAGTGTTCGAAGTAAGGTGAATCTGCGGCTCATTTACACATCTAATGAGAAAAAAACCCGTAGGTTGTGCAACGATATTGTTATAGATGTAGACATAGACATATTAGACATATACGAGGTGTATTCAGAAAATAACGGGAATTTTTAAATTTCGCGGGTTTGGAGAGTCCTATTGTCAAAATTTTTTTATTATGTTTCTATACATGCCCCTGAAGTATGATAAAATTTTCTGTTGTATTCATTGTTCAATTTGTCTGTGGCAGCCGCTAAGGTTAGACGTATTTTTATGAGCTCGGCGATTTTCGTTTGTTAAAAGAAGTGGATCAAAGAATTTGTATCAAATTTTGCGTAAAAAATGAAATAAAGTGTAACAAAGTGTGTGAAATGTTAACAAAG
>JAUMHM010087738.1:0-10203 GCA_032362435.1 Melikaiella ostensackeni | reverse complement strand
GGATTAGACGCACGGATTTAATAGAAATGAAAGTTGCTCGGACTAATTTGAGTTTCAGTCGGATCCATTCGTATTTGATTCCAAGAGGTTCTACGGATTCAGAAGGATTAAAAGATCTTTGTGGGTGAGTTTGGTACGTTTCCTCAAAGTTATTACACGGGGAAGAGAAAGTGATTTCTTTGTGGAGAATTAGTCATATGGGATCAGATGCTCTCGTAACAGATGCATGGAAATCGTGATTTCCGTACACTGGGTGTATACTTTAAATAATGAACAATACAAATAATAATCTAGCCTTCGATAGGATTGACACTTCCGTTGGCGAAAGACATGCCCTCGGAGAAGTTTTAAGCGATAAATAGAAACAGGGTGTTTTTTTTCGAGGAATGATGGAAAATGCTTTAAAAACACTCGGGAGGGTCCACACTTCACCAGGGGGTGTGGAATTTCCGCCCACTAAAAACCACCATACTTTCCTTCTTGGCAGAGGTGTCTCCAGAAACCGCTTTCGTATCACTTTAAGGGGTGCCGCTCTCTTAGCCCTCTAGGGCTCCTGCTGGCTCCTGACCCCTGATCTGCTTCTAGCAATGCGGCTTGGCTCTCGATGTGGGTTCTTAAGACTTCCTCTTCGGGGATGCCTCTCTGAATGTCGCATATCTCATTGTCCCCGGAAGATGATCGGCCCGGGGCTTGACTTCCTTAGCAGCGCAGAAATAGTACTACGACGTGCTGTTGCACTTTGTAGCCTTATGACTCTCCTTGCCGCACATTCAGCAACTCGTTGTCCCGTCAGGATCAGTGCAAATCACTGCCAGGTGTCCGTAGCCTTGGCAGCGATTACACCTGGTGGCCTCTATTATTTTCCTGATCGGTGTCCTGATCGGATTAGCCTTGCGGTCATCTCTTCGTTTAACTCCACATAAGTCTTCATGCCACTCATGAAGGCTTTTCTGGTCATGCTGTCTTTAAACCAGCCATGCACGCAAACGTTTTGCATACGTAGAAGTCGTGGGACAGCTCACACGACATCCTGTGCTCTCTTTCAGATTTTAGCTTTTGTAACACCTCATTGCATTCTCTGGACCATCCATAATAGGCCTGAACATATTTTGATGTGTTCCGCAGAACTGCACTATTATGCTCAGCAGAGTCTACATTTCATTCAGCCTGTGGGCTTCCTTCTCCATCAGCTGGTTCATATTACCTTGTATTGCCTTGCTTGTTACTTACCCCAGCCTTCCTTCTTCCGTTCCTTCTTGGCCGCTTCGACATCCAACTACCCTCCAAACACCAACTGACAAAGATTTCGCTTCAACTGATCGTTCTCCATTGTATTTCCACGAGTAGCTAGGAAAAAATACGGTCCACCCTCGCAAAGCACAACATGTGGGGGTAAGATCTCAATGATAAAGTCTCAACTGATATTCTAGAGACACCGTATAGAAAACCACTAGCTGGTGCCATCCAGCCTTCAACATGGTTTTTTACGCCTTGGCTTGGGGGATTTTCTGTCTAAAATCAGCCCTGGACCATTGTTCGCGACTGTTTATTTAGTAGTGTAACTGTATTCAGCAGAAACCTTCGATACAGGGCCCCTCTATCCACAACCCGAGAACGCGCCTGCTAGCCTGATCAAAGGCGCAGGGGAGACTAAGTGGCTTGAGTTCTAGAGGTGTAAGTGGTTATAAGAAAAATAAATTGCGGGATACAATGCGCGTAAGGAAGCTAGATATTTTATGTGTACCGGAAACGAAGGAGAAGGGATGCGAGGTAAGAAAGGTAGAAAATGGACCACATCTGTGGTCAGGAGTAGATAATGAATCACATGGTAGCCAAGGAGTCGGTCTGATTATTGACGAGAGAGGAAAACAGCATGTCAACAAGTATGAATGTATATATCCTAGATTATGATGGCTTAGAATACAAGTGGGAATCAAAAGTCTATTCATTATAGCATATTACGCTCCAGTTGATGGTGTCAGTAGTTATGTAATACCTTCTGGGACTCCTCAAATGATGTTTTGGGTACTTGCGATCCTGGGAAAAGAATCATTTTACTCGGAGATAAAATGACTTGGCTGGTCTGCAATGCGAAGGAATGGACAGGGTAGTTGTTCCTTTTGGAGTTCTGAAAACTTTATGCTCGAAAAAAAGGCTTGTTCATTACAGATATTTGATTCAGGCATAAAATAATCCACATGTAACTTGGGGTAGAAGCGAAAGCCACAGTATGATTAATTTAGTAGTAGCGGATGAAAGACTGGGAAAGCTAGTAAGAGATGCAAGTGTTATAAAAGGTTTCAAATGTGGAGCGGGTCACTGCCTCATAGAATGAAAAATGAGCCTACGTCAAGGCTGGACGAATAGCATATCGGGAAAAGCTGGATAAATATTCAGGTCCTCATAAAGAAGACTGGAGGATAGAATTAGGCAATTGAAAAGTAGAGAGGCTCATGGTCGACTCTACTGAATAGCATCTTTAAGAGTGCATTTAAAGTGTGTCGTAATGCGGCTGTAGGAATGAAGACGGAGATTCTTGGTGAAATGACGAAATCCGCGTGGCTGTAAACGAAAAAAAGCAAGCGTACTCAAAAAAGATGAATAAGGTCTTAGCAACAAGAAGAGGACTAGACTAGAAAATATTCATAGGGATAAGAACAGAAAAGAAAATATGCTAGTCAAAGGAAGCAAGGATGAAATCAAAGAAAAAAGATCGGAATGTGCATTTATTTATACAAATTGTTAAGAACATTGAAAATTATTATTAGTTTGGAAAACATGATAGCAAGATGTTACTGGCAAGGCATTTCTCGTTAAATTCGTGAGAAAAATTGAGCCTATTCATGGAAAAATGTTGTACATGTGCATTTGCTTTCAAGAATTGTTTAAATGAATAAAATATTTTATCAGATTACAAAGTATAACAACAAGGAATCATTGAAAAGACATTTTCAGTTTATTCTGTCAAAAAAATTCAGCCTATCCATACAGACATTGTCCATGTGTGTATATATTCCCAAATGTTGCTTAAAGAATAAAAAAAGAGCAACTATTTTCAACCAATCGTATTCGTACATTGATTTCTCTTATATTTGACGCAAGAACTATAAATTTCAACATTAATCATAGCAAATCACGAAAAAATTACACTTGTTTATTAGTTTGCGTATAAAATTATTTTTAAAAAATTTTCTCACTCAAATACATGGCACATTTGTTCTGTATAGCTCTCATACAGATTTAAGGCTTTTTTATTGAATTTGAGAATCTTCAGAGCAGTGGAAAACTTAAAGAGTTATTTAAAAGAAAAATTATTTCTTATTAATTAAAAAACGTTACTCTGAAAAAAGTCCCTTTTTGGCACACTGTGGGCCCGTATGGTAAAAAGTGGTGAGCTACAGCGCGCGAGCAGCAAAAACCTGTCACCGCTGAAGATAGGCGGCAAGAATAATTTTGTCAATAAAATAACCCTAAAGTAAAACGTTCAACCTTTAACATGAGCCCTGCTAGAAGTTTTTAGAATTTCATGTTTGCACGCTACGTTGTTTGTGAGAAATGGTCAAAAAGGCTAATTTTTTCAAAAACCTGACGTGATAGAGCAAATCTGATACCAGATTCGGATTAAGCGACCCCAAAAACATATAGGTATTGTGGTCTGGTTTAGGAAACATGCCATTTTTAATTTTTTTTGTGCCTGTATTATCGGCAGTGTATGAGCCATTACCAGAAGTCAGAATGCAACGAAAGAGGCTAAAATTTTAGTATACAATCCTATGCCTGTACTCCCTGTGCTGTATGGTAGCGATACGTGGACGTATCAAGAAAAGGATAATAGTAAAGTAAACACGGTTGGTATGCAATTCCTGCGGCGTATATGCATTAAAACGCTAATGGACAAAGTCAGTAGTGTGTGGGTTCTCAAAAATGTGGCATATAAGAAACACAAGAGCTTGTATGAAAAGATGTATGCATGAAGAGTGACGCTTGAGACGAAAGATTTTGGATACTCATTGGCCATCGTGAAGAGCTTTGCTTATTGTCAGTGGACGTGGTTGGCGTAAAGAGTATGGATCTTTTTCTGTGTTTATCAGTCAGTTCGACTGATTTCTTCCAGAGTTTCTTCCAGATCAACAAATGCACAGAAATCTTTTTTGTTCTCTCTCAAACTTTTTACTATGATCTGTCTCAAGCTGAATGGCTGATCCGCAGCCTTACCATTCTTCAGTTTCTTTATTGCGGATAAAATGTTGCGGCTGTCGATTCTTCTTGCGCCACCTATAACGGGATTGTCTAAGGTATCCTCTTCTATGTCACAGTTGTAAGGTTCCATAGCTTGACGTCCATACACTTTCTTTAAAAAATCACTCACAGTCTTTTACTTTGTCAGTATCCTTGCTTTTTTGACTAATATCTTTTCTCTTCTGTTTCTATCCATATAATCATTTCCTAGTCTAGTCCTTCCCTCATTACCTAGATCAGTGATCGGCAAAACCGCGGCTCGCGGACTGGATGTGGATCTTTGGCCCTTTGCCTGCGGCTCTATCACAAATGACCACGTGCGGGCAATTTAATTTTTATCAATAAATAAGATCATTATTAAGTATGATATCAAATCTCATTCAGTGTACTTATAGTTTAATTAAGACTTAAAACTTTAATTAAAGTTTATTAACTTAATAAACAGTGTACCCATCTATATAGTTTAAGTTAGAGAAATTTGGCTCTCAAAACAAATCTCAATCGTTGTACTGTTGATATTTGGCTCTTTTGACTAACGAGTTCACCGACCACTGGCCTAGATCTGTAATATTTAGCTTTCGCGAGCATGCTTGCTTTTTCTCGTTAACTGCTACGCGGATTTCATCATATCACCAAGCATCTCCAGCCTTACTTCTTACAACGGAAATCCCTCATCCGCTGCAACAAAACCAATGATTCTGTGGATTCCACCGTTGCACCAACTATACATACGGATCACTTCAAGTCTGCATTAAGTATTAGTAATAGTCAAGACTTTTCTTGAGCATAAGCTAATTAACTTCTCCCTCTTACCGCTCGTTTTTGAGTTTCCGAAATGACTAAGTACCGTGTCCGTACCTTCGCGTTAAACACCGACCCTGCGCATTATATCCCGCAATTCTCTTTCTTTAAGATCATTCACACTCCTAGTATTCCGAATGCCCAGTCTCTTTTAATCGCCTAAAACTTTTCCGAGGACATGCTTTTTGTCAACAGAAGTATCAGTCCAATCTGAGGTTACATTATGATTTTTATTGTTCATTATTGAAAGTACACACCCAATTGCCAACTTGCTGCGATAAATGTTTCCCGTGAAAACAAATCATATGAAAGCTGAGAAGTTAAATCTTCATAAGGTGTTGTGTTCATTCATAACGTCAGTCCTACCAAACAAAAGTGGTAAAGGGGCATAGAAGCCGAGATAGAAGCAGAAATAGAAGGATATATACAGGTAGGGAAGAAAAAGGAAAAGAGAAGTATAGTAATGGTCAGAGTGGGTGAAGAAGAGGGAAGGAGGGTATAGGGTAGTGAGAAGGAGTGGCCGTACGGGGAAGTCAGTAGTGTTACTGCAGTATTTAAGACAAAATACAAATAAATAAATTTACATCATTCTTGTAGAGGAACTCTCACATCTTTACATTCGCCGGAAGCGTTTAATTAATCTACATAAGGAAGTAAAAAGCTGGACCAATAGAAGATATTAGGGTTATTCCCTACATTGTCAATATTCGAAAAGATAATGTTAGTGAATGCGCAAGTACTATATTGTGGCCAGATTTGTCTTAACTATAAAGGAACTCCTACCCCATAGGATTCATCCATAGGTGAGGCATCACCTGAGGGGAGGATGTCTGGCACGGCCTTGAGAGGTCCGCATCCCTTAAGTACACTAGGAATCGAATTTCGCAAAATGAAATCCCTGTGGGTCTGTAAGCTGACCAGGCCATAGGGCTTTCACTCTACCTAAAGTGAAAAGATTTTTCACCTGCAGGATCCAATTGAATTTCGGGATTGCCTTATCCGACCTAGTTGAAGGTCATCTCGAATATACTGAATGCTACCGGAACGCGGCTCAGCTTTAGCCTCAACGCGTAACCCAGGATATGTGCGAAGGCAAGCCCGAAGCCCTCTTTAAGAAGGTAGAGTAAATTACCTCTACCTTCTCACAATACCTTGAATTCCAAATCCCTATGGCATAAAAAAGAACGCTTGAGATGAGGCTTTGAAACAGAATTAGTTTGGTACGCCAAGATTCCGACTTAAAGGCTCGAAGGACTTGCAAAGATGAGCCTACGGCTATCTGAGCCGCAGCAACTCCTTTGGTGCACGCCAAATCAAATGTACTCAAACACCGTAATAGCATACCCAAGTGAGTATATTTTCAAAACGTCTGCAATTGAGAGACCTCAAACGTTAAATTCAGTACCAACGGTGGTCTCCCCCTATGAAGAACCATGGTCTTGGACTTGGTTGTATGGGCTTCCAAATGATTCAACTTACAATATTCGGCAATGGCATTAATTTTTCTCTGGAGATCAATCCTAGAGTCAGCAAGAACAACTATATCATCAGCTTATGCTGAAAGAATGATTGCGATCAGGTGATGAATTGAAATTCCCCTTGGACCACAAACCGGCATAAAGTTTTCGGCATCCCCGACTGTTAGGATAAAGAAGACCGGGCTAAGTAGCTCACCCTGCCGGACCCCGCATACCACGCTAAGTGGGAAAGTGCTGCCTTTCGGAGTGCGAACGGTCATCCTAGCTACATCATAAGGGCTCTTCATTAGTCTAATAAATTTTGTGGTGACGCCTAGCCTCAACAGAGCAGATCATGTTTGACTGAGGGAAAAACTCTTTTAAAATCGATGAAATAGACATAAACCATACGACCGGGAGTGGACAGATGTATCTGTATAATGAAGCTCAAAACAGAAACATAGTTCATACAGCCTCCGAAAGCCCTTCAACCTGTCTGAGATTTCGGCAGTCATTGATACTTATTTATCCACGCCACTTACCTGCTTAGAAGGATCAACGCGAATATTTTAGGAAAAACGTTCACAGCGCAATGTCTCTGTATGAGGCTGGATCCTCTCTATTACAATTTTTGTAAAGCATGCACGTAAGAATATTCGTCCAGTACGAGGAAACCTTCTTATTTTCTCAGACCCTCTTAAATAAACATTCCAGATGATTCACCCCAACTCCGGAAGGGCCCTATGAAATTCCACAGAAATGCGATCTTGACCTGGGGCTCTCCCCGATTCACGCTTGCTTGTCTTCTTGCGCGAACTCAGACCTTTCAATAATCTGCAGGCTCTTTTCTACCTTTTTCTGCTGTTAAGACACGCCCAATCATATCACGGCTTCATGCCCACAAAACACGAAGGGTGTCACGTCCTGAGCAGAAGGTGAGAGTAGTTTGGAAATATGAGAATCAGAGGGACCAGTGTTGCTGATTACGTCAGGTTGGTGAGGCTTGACTAATTATTTCTTGTAAGTACGTTGTCACTAGCAATATTATGCGCATTGTGTCAGAATAGTGTTCAAAATGAATGAAGTTTAGCTCAGATTTTATACTGTTTATTGAAGACAGAGAATAGATAATCAATTAATTAATACATTAAAAACTTACATTTATCTTTCTATTTCATAAAGGACAAGAGAGGGTTCTTGTGTCGATTGTAACCCTCAGCCGAAGGGACTTTGTTCAAAACTCAATGCTACTCAAAGTATTACCTATTATATTAACCATTTTACGGTAAGGTGAAAGTACACGACTTATTTAGAGTGGTTCTTCGTTGAGGAATACTTGACAATGATGTTAAAATCGCGACTTTGTCAAACTAGTTCATACTTCGAAGATTAAGTTGACAGCGTGACTGCTTGGAACGAAAGACGACCACCAGGGGTGAATCTGGGGTTTATATAGTTGAAACAAGCGACCGCGCCCGGCACACCCATAATAACCAGTATGAACATTGAATGGTGGTAACTAGGAAACATTGAAGATGTTAAGATGCATGTATGCTCATTAGATATGTGACCATCCGCGAAGAAAGAGACCTAACGCCCAAAAAATCGATTTCTAGTTTTTTGTACCAATCTCAAAGTAAGTTGGGTAGCCTCTCGTCAGGCATTGCGACAAAATTAAAAAAAAATGCGGATGTAACAAGAAGAACTAGTGATCATACCAGCACCCGACGCCGCCTTCTTGATAGAGGAGAAGAGATTCTCGTTCATAGTATGCAACGAGACCATACTTTAAGAGCGTGGGGCAGAAAGTGACAGACTATCGACAGTTGAATACTCTACGCAAATCGGAAAACGGTCCAAGCGAGTAGCAATAGGAACAAACTTAAAATCCCTGATAACACTGAGTGAAAATCGCAAAATCGATAGTATTCCCACTCCCGCTGGAGAGGTAAGTGTAGCTTGCTGGACAGTTTTCACCAATTCTGCCATTTTGGAAAGCAAAGACATGCACCTCTGAACATTCGAACAACGCGAGACCCTTCTGCACACCTCACGATCCAACACTGATTTAGATTACGATTTAGATTTAGAATCCAGAGATCACTCCGAAATTGGTCCACCGATCCCCTTAGTAAGGAAGAGCTTCAAACCATCGTACGCCAGAGGTTGGCTTCCTGGCTTCTTCCATCTCACAATACAGCCCTGTGCTATCAGCAGATGTCAAATAAGCAAACGATGTTTATTGGATAGATAGTACGAAGATGCACTACAACCACTCCACTTGAAACCAGATTTTTACATAGAACCAAACCAAATGTACCCACGCTAACAGAGCACCGGGAGATCTAGACCCCCACACCTTGTATACCAAAGAACAGATCGAGTTTGAGTCACAAAAATACGGTATAAACGAAATTGGTCGGCGCGACACCAAGCATGACGGTTAGGCTCACCTCCATACTTCAACTCTCCTTGAGGACAGTTGAAAGATGATTTTCGGGCTTTGAACTGATGAATTCGCGATTCGCGTGAACTGATAATAATAATTGAGAACGTCTTTAGAATTTCAAATGCGTGGCCGAAATCTGCAAAAGTCTAAGAATGTAATTTTTATAGCGGTTGTAGCTTCTTCAAAATACACTAAAGAATTCTGTGGTTCGGAGCGTGAATGAATAATGCTCGCAAAACTATATGTGCAAGTGGGAATAGAAATATCTAATTCTATTATCAAGTTAAATAATGTTGAGAGAAGTCATGAGTCCAACCTACTAGATAGTAGAGACAACTACCCTCAAAGCCATTCTGAAGAAAATAGTTCCACTAAGTAAATAGCATTGAGAAATATTATACAGCTCCACAAAAAAAAAGTTGTCAGCCCCGAAAACCAGAATAGGCTTACCCTACGTTTTTGAGGTCCCTCAATTCAAATCCGGAGCCGGTTTGGCTTCGTCACGTCACATTTCGTCCTTAACCTCAAAAAACATGGAAAATTGCTGATATCAAGTGAAACATGATTCCCGTCTATGAAAAGTGGTCACATTCTATGTTTTATAGGTCGCTGAGTACGAATACGGAGTCGTTGTTGTTTCAGAACGTCACACTTCGTCTCTCACCTCAAAAAAAAACGTGGCGGATTGGTAATTCCTTTCAACTCCTTTTTCTGTATATTCTCTCTTCAATGTCCAACAAAAGTCTGCCATCATGTTGATATTCTACCTCCCTTGGTAGCGGCGTTCCATCTCTTCAATATCTTGATGGAAGCTTTCTCCATACTCGTCACTATAATCACCCAAATTCATTGGAATGTAGTCAATATGGGAATTTAATACATGTAACTTCAAGCTCATGTTACATCTCATTTCACCGAAGTCCTATATCATATTTCTAACAATTCTTCTGTAATTATCACTTTTGCGGTTTTCTAAAAAGTTTTCAACAACTTTCTTAAGGCTTAACCGAGTTGCTTTTTGCACTTTGTTCATAGTTGTGACGAAATTCTGATCCCTACACATTTTCCGGATTTGAGGTCCATCGGGTATTCCTGCTTTTAGTTTTGCATCCGAAAGTTCTGGGAATTGTCCCTGAAGATATATAAAACAGCGATCTTCTTCTTCTGATGCTGATACAAGCTGCTTCACCATGCCCAGTTTTATTTGCAGAGGTGGCAGTAAAACTCTCGCCGGATCCACTAGTGGGAGGTTGATGA
>JAUMHM010087737.1:0-10203 GCA_032362435.1 Melikaiella ostensackeni | reverse complement strand
TTTGAGGGCCCCAGGCTTACCACAAACGCGGCAATTAAATCAGTCTCATTACTTAATTGTCACACCTCGTGCAAGGCAAATCTTACAGGTTTACAACGTCGCGCTCAGCGAAATCTCCAGCTGTCTCTTTTGCATTACTCAAGGACAGTCTTATTATGATTGAAATAAACACGTAAGGTTGCTTCGCTTATACTATTATATTCTTGTTTTCGTGACAGCAACAGTATTAATATTATAATACTTGATTTGCACACTCAATTTTCTGGCTTTTTGGCTTTGTGTAGTCCTCAAATTATTTGGTAACTTGAATATTAAAAACCGTACTACCTATTTTCAATTCAGCTAAATTAGAATTTGCTCAACTTATTCCTAGCCTTATGAGCGCTAGTATTTTTGAATGGTAATAATTATTTGAATCTCATGGAAAAAAACGGAAACTTCAGGTACCGAGCTTATTTCGTAACACGAAGCTATTTTTCGAACGGAAATTAATTTTAAGAGGCTCGCTCTTAATAAACGAAACGAAACCACTGTCAGAGGATGTTTGGATTTATTGTATCAAAAATGGCAACGTTGTTTAGAATGATATTGACAGGCAAGATCACTCTGCTCACCGGCTGAGAAAACTTCAATATAGTATTTCACCAAGAACCAATTCTTACAAACTGTGGAAGCCGATCTCTCAACTCTTGATTATTTAAATTCAAAATTGCATCGTTTCATGTCTGAAAAGTCGATAGGTAACCAGTCAATGCAAGCAAACGTATTCCGACAATATTCTAGTATTCTCAGGCTACCTAAATTTACGCTGCCTGAATTTCCAGGCAATTATGTCATGTGGGAAAATTTTCGTGATCTTTTCGAGGCTCTCATTCTCAATGACGATTCATTATCTAATGTTTTTCGTTTACATTATCTCAAAACTTCTTTAAAAAGTGACGCTAGTCATGTGATTAAACACGTAACAGTAACCGATGTGAATTTCACTACTGCTTGGGATACAATTAAAAAACCTTACGATAATAAGCGTGCTCTGATTAATGCTCATTTGCAAGCAATCACGTCTATTCCGAATGTTTCTAATAACTCTGTTGCGGAATTAAGAGTTTTACGCGACACTACAAATGAAGCCTTAACCTGTTTAAAGAATTTGTGACGTCCAACTCAGCATTGGGATGACATCATGGTTTTTTGGACACTACGTTAATTAGATGTGTCATCTTTGAAGGAATGGTAGACGCATTTAGGTTCAGCAACTGATTATCCTACTTTCCAAAAATTAGAAGCAATTCAACTCTTAAAATCTAATCTATTAGAAAAGAGTAAAAATAGCAAAGGACAATCAGCTAAAGGTCACAGTGCCTCTACCAATTCAAAATGCCTAATGTGCAAAGAGAATCATTATTTATTTAAATGTAAACAATTTCAAGAATTATATATTGATCAACGCTAGGAATTCGTTTTGCGACATCACTGTTGTTTTAATTGTCTGACACCAGGTCATAAACCTTACAACTGTTCTAGCAAGTGTACTTGCGGTAGGTGTAATCGTAAACAGAACACGTTGCTACATATGGAATTTAAATCTAATTCGAGTTCTATTGCGACAACGCCAGCGATGACTTCTGCTAACACTCTCGCAATCAGTTCTCCAGTGGCCGGCATTAGTAACTGGGGCGTAATAATAAAAGAAGTATCAGATAACCCTTCACTCTCAATACAGGGAGCCCATCATACGAATCTCAATGACGCTACGGTTTATTTTTTGAATAATAAACGCGATCTTTCACGCCCTACTTTGCTCGCAACCGCTGTAGTAAACGTACGAGCTGATAATGGCCGGGTTCATGCATTTAGAGTTCTCCTGGATCAGGGCTCGGAATGTTGTTTTGTATCTGAAAGATTGATAAAATGCTTTAGTTTACGGCGTCGGAGGCGAGATGACAGGTGCCACGAAAAAGTTGGCTCAAGTATTACTTTAACCAAAGAAGGGTATGATCAAAGCGGTCCTTATGCAGGCTTTAGTATTATTGCATTTAACGTTATATACTCCACCTGTAAGACCGGGGGGAGGAGTTGAAAAGGAATTAAAAGAGCATTCGTTAGCAGACTCTGATCCATTCGGCTCAGAAGCTATAGATATCATTCAAGGTGCGGATATATTTGGATTCTCTCTCTTACCAGGGCTTAAACAAGATACGTTATGGTCTCTTACAGGGCAGGATACCATCTTTGGATGGATCCTTTCTGGGCCAGTTCTTAAGTCGAACATCGGCTGGACTTTACCAGTAAAAGCGCATCAAAGCATAAGTGAGGAAGTCCTTCACGACAATTTGCTTAGGTTCTGGAAAATGGAAGATACATGGTAAGATTGACCTTTAGGAATGGCCCTCCGAAAGATATTGGCTGTTCCTTGAATAGAGCAAACTTAGTTTTATAGAGGGTATATGCTCATTTGCTTAAGGATTCAGCTTTGTATTCTCAATACGCGGATTTTTTAACCGAATATGGACAGTTAGGTCATATAAAACGCGTTCAGGAGTTTTCTGAGGTTGATTCTCCTCAAACAGTTTATTTGCCCCATTATCCCATCCTAAAGTATGATAGTTCTAGTACTCGTTCAAGATTAGTATAGTTATTAGTTAGTATAGTTTGGTATTCCTCTGAACAGAAGATTGAGGCTTGAAATTCAAATACGGTCACGTATGGTACTGCTTGCGCTCCTTACATCGCTAACAGAGTCATTAAACAGTAAGCAACTGATGAAGGTTCTAATTATCCTGCAGCTAAATCAGTCCTTGAAAATAATGTATATGTACATGACGTTCTTTTTAGCACCCGTCCCTATGGATTCTCCGACAAAACGTTTAATTCTCTCTGTCATCGCAAAGCTGTATGATCTAATGGGTTGGTTATCTCCAGTAGTAATAGTCGCTAAGCTTGTAATGCATCAGCTATAGTTTCAAAAACTGCAATGGGATGAGCCATTACCCACTGATTTGGAGGACTATTAGTCCAAATATTATAAGGGTCTTACCCAACTTCAGTCAATCTAGATACCACGATGGACTGGACAAAGCGCTGACAATCTAAGTTGCAAGCTCCATGGCTTTTCTGATGCTTCGAGCACAGCTTATGCTGCAGTTGTATATCTCCGCATTATTCAGGAGGATGGAACTGCACAAGTAACTTTACTGACTTGCTCCTATCCTACCTGTGACCATACCTAGACTTGAATTATGCGGAAAGTATCCCACTTTACTGTCACACTGATGCTTGAGTGGTATTAGCTGGCAAACCAAGCATTCGTCGACTTGGAGTACTTTTGTAACTAATCGATTGACTCACATTCATGAGCTTGCTCCAAACGATAAGTGGAGACATGTTCCCACTAAAGACAATCCCGCTGATTGTGCTTCATGAGGTCTCTTTCCAGAAGAGTTGAAGAATCGTCCCTTATGGTGGCATGGTCCACAGTGGCTGGTCAATAGGAAGGTCCAAAATGGCGACTGATAAATGAATGCAAACGATTCCCCCCAATCGTTTTGAAATCAAAAAAAAAAAGTAGACACGTATTTTCTTTACATTTTGATTTTTAATGGTGCCTATTGGAACTTCAAATTTGCATAAAAGTTGCACGAGAAAAAGTCACTTTTTGGTTTTTTCCGAATAATTGTTTAGGGTTAGGGGAAAGTTGACATTAAAGTTATAAGACTTGTAGAGAACTTTCCAACGAAAAATTTCACCTATTAAACATATGGATTTGACGCCCCTAACCCACCCCCACCGTGCCCTGAAAACTGCCCTTAAATCAAAAAAGGTACATTTTCCAGGAAATTGACTCTTTTAAGCAGTTTGTGCTCGTGAGAAAATGGAACTGTTGGGTAAGTTCCGCATCTTTTCACAAATAACTTTTACAAATGAAACAAAGGGAAAATCCTTCACGATGATTATTTCTAACACTTTTCAACATGTTTTGAGGTATGTTGAGCTGGCCCAACACTAATGAGGTATACAGATTTAACCTGTTCCATAATTTGGGGCTAATTTGAGCCCGCAGTCCCAAATTTAGGGCTCTATTATTTTTCGTAAAAAATGGTGTTTCCGCTAGCTTAACGTTAAGCTCGCCGAACAGTGCTGTAAAACGTACTAAAAATCATTCCACAAAAAATTCACTTTATACAATAATTTAGGGCTCTTTTGGGGCTCTAGGAATATGATTCTTCAAATAAAATGAAAAGTTTAGACAATTTTTGTTCAAACAAATGTAATAAAAATTGATTTAAAAAATTTCTTTTCTTACCCTATGTTGAGGCTCATTTCGAAATCCCCGAATATGACGTTTAAAGTTAAAACAAAATTGTTTTAACAACTATTGTTCAAACAAATCCACCAAAAATTCATTGTTTCAAATTTATTTCCTTTCTATAATTTCAGGCTCAATTAGGACTTTTGAACTTAATTCAAAAGAATAAATTTTTGGGGAATTTTTTAAAATAATAATTGTTTAAACAATTTCTTTCAACTTTGAACATCATATTCGGGGAGCCCTAAATGAGCCTTAACATAGAGTAAGAAAAGAGATTTGTTTAATCAATTTTTATTACATCTGTTGAAACAAAATTGTTAAAACTGTTTTTTAATTTTAGGAATCATATTCCTAGAGCCTTAAATGAGCCCTAAATTATGAAATAGGTTAAATCTGTATACCTCAATAGTGTGTGCCAGCTTAACATGCCTCATTTTTTAATATATCTCCGAAATTTTACTTAAAATGATTTATCTATTTATTCATTCATATCATAATTTGTTCTATGTATTCACCGAAACGTTTCAGAATGCTTAGAGAATGTTGAAATTCCGTAAATACGAAGTATTTTTACGTAATGTTAATTTCTTATGTGTTTAAGAAATTCTTAAATTACATGCTGATTGCTGAGTTGCTGACGCTTTCTATAAGTTCCGAAACGTGTTTTGCGAACATTATTAAAGAGTTGAATCAACCATTTGTGATTATTGAATTGAACTATTTCATTACTTTTAATGTAATGAAGTAATCAAAATTATCAACATTAAAATTTTTCATTTCAGACACTAGTGTGGAATTGGTGCTTTTCTTCTGAAGATGTGCAAATGGAATCATTACCTGGTCCGTCTGGTAACCAAACAACTTCAAAAATAACCTTTTTAAATGGAAGACATGCTGCAGCTCTTGACGCAGCGAAATTGAGTGACAGACAAGCAGTCCATATCCTTACGGCTTGTGCTGATGCTCTAGGAGTCAATCTCTCTTCTGATGTTTTGAGCAGATCTTCTATGCATCGATTCGGACAAAAGTTCGGAATAGAATACATAGAGACAATTCGAAAGAAAAGTAAGATGTTCAAGGATGAAGTAGACGTCTCACATTAAGATGGAAAATTGCTGCCTGCACTCACTGGCAAGGAAGAAGTCGATCGACTGCCTATTCTAATCACCACAGAAGGTGAAGAAATGTTTCTCGGAGCACCCGAAGCTGAATCAGGAACGGGGGGAGATGAAGCCGATGCCGTGAATGAAACTCTTTCACAGTGGGACTTCCTTAATGAGGTGAAAGCTTCCTGCTGTGATACGACAGCTTCATATGGCTGAAATATACTTGAGAGCGGCTTTCGAAACCAAGTTTGGGCAGACAACGGGTCCGAATGTTTCGGTCTTCAAGAAATTTCAAGATTCCTGGAGCACTATAGATCACACGAAATTCCATTCTGGAGTGGCAAATCGGTTGGTGGTAGAAGCTCTTCGTGGTGAAGTAGATGAACTTCTTCTTTTTGCGAGAGGGAAGCTGAATGATCAACACTGTCGAGAAGATTACCAAGAATTCCTAGTTTGTATTCCTATATATATTTGTATTTGTATATATATATTTGTATATTTGAATTTCTAGTTGTAATTTTCCTAGGAGAGGTACCACCACAAGGAGTTTCCTTTCGAGTTCCTGGAGCAATGCACCAGGCTAGGTGGTTGACAAAAGCCCTTTGCATCCTCAAAATATTCCTCTTCCGAAACGTTGATCCTCTGTCTAGCATTGATCGGAAGTCTTGCCACGAAATTTGTATATTTCTAGTAAAATTTTACATTGAAGTATGATTCAATGCACCTCTTGCTGCCAAAGCACCGCAGAAAGACCTTCAGATATTAAAATTAATTCATCTCGTTACAAAGCAGGATCGAGGAATTTCAACTGCTATCTTCGAAAAGTTGAGCTTACATCTTTGGTACCTTGTACCGGAAACTGCTGCGTTAGCTTTCTTCGACGATGAAATTCCAGCAATGAGACAAAATTTGATGGTTCAGGCTTTATCTCAAGAATCAAAGAAACCAATTATGAATTATAAACGTATCCAAGCAAAAAAGTGCAAGGAACTGCAGGATAAAGAAATTAAATACTTCATCTTCAAAGATTCAATGAAATTCTTTTTAGCTTTCCAGATAGAAACATCCTTCCTTAAAGAAGAAGCTTCACACTGGATGGGGAATGCAGCCTATGAAAAAGGAAAGAAAATTGTTTCTCAGCTCGAAGTTGTCAACGGTGTTGCAGAGAGAAGTGTCAAATTGATGTCTGACTTCAACGATTTGATAACGAGAGATGAGGATAAAAAAAATTCTTATTGCATGCTGCTAGAGAGTACAGGAAAAAGTTTCCACACATCAACAAATCAACACTATCTCGCGAAGCAATGTCGCTTAAAAATAACAGTTGGCCAGTCCGATCTCAAAAAATAGAATTTTAGGCGAATTGAACAACAAAATTTTTTTAAACAAATTGAATTTATTTAAACAATTTAGGATTCATTAGATAATGTAAACAAGATACCTTGAAATTAAAATCTATAGGTTTATTACAAGAAAAGCTGACTTTTCTACCATAATTAGAAAAAAGTTAAAAATTAATAATAATTAATTGTTTAAGCAATAGGAAGAAATTTGGAAATAAATAAAGTCACTTTGAAATAATCAACTGCCATTCCGATCTCAAAAAACAGATTTTAGACAAATTTTCGAAAAAAATAGATTATTTAAACAAACAGAAAAAGTCAATTTCTTGAAGAATGTGAATTTTTTGGTTCAAGGGTAGTTTTCAGGGCACCGTGGGGGTTGGTTAGAGGCGTCAAATCCATATGTATAATAGGTCAAATTCTTCGTTGAAAAGTGCCCTACAAGTCTTATAACTTTAATGTCAACTTTTCCCTAACCCTGAACAATTATTCGAAAAATACCAAAAAAAGACTTTTTCCTATGCACTTTCCCTTGCAAATTTGAAGTCCCAACAGGCACCATTAAAAATCAAAATTTTGAAAAAAAATACGTGTCAACTTCTTTTGGATTTCGAAACGATTTGGGGGGATCGTCTGCATCTAGCATCGAGAAAATTTTCGCAATGCATTTTTGGAGCACCCTACTGGTCAAACATCCTGCAAGTTGGCCCAAATGGCCTGTTTTGTCTTCAGATGTTGACCTTGAGTGGAGTAAGATAGCTACTCATCATACCATTAAACAAGCTAAGCAACCCTTCGATTTAGCTGATAGGTCTTCGTCTTGGCCAAAATTGCTGAAAGTGACCGCCTATTGTCGTCGATTTTTAGCAGCCTTCATCATCAAGGTGGGTAGATTGCCGAAGTCTGCTTTCCAGCATGACACATTGGCTCTCTCGTCAGACGAGATTCAGCAAGCTTCCCTGTATTGAATACGTCGAATTTAAAAGAAGACCTTCGAACCTGAGTTGTTCGCACTTCAACACGACAGTAATATAAAACAGAGCTCGTCTTTAAAAACTTTTCACCCATTTTTAGATGCATCTGGTGTACTGCGTTTGAGAGGACGTTTCGATAATGCCCCATTCAATAACGATGAGAAGCATCCTACGTACGTACGTGCGTACGTTACGCCAGAGATTTTGGGTTTTAGGAGCTCACACACTCGTCAAGAAATTGATTTATGGCTGTGTTTCATGTGTACGTCAGCGAGCCACTCTTTCACAACAGCTTATGGGTATTCTTCCGAATTCTCGGACCACTTCAAGTCGACCTTTTATGCATACTGGGGTTGACTATGCGGGTCCTCTCAATGTACGCGTATCATCGGAGAGGAAGCAAAAAGGTTATAAGCGTTACGTAGCCTTATTCGTCTGTTGTGTGACTCGAGCTATACGTTTGCAACTTGTTTCAAATTACTCATGTGAAGCTTTTCTAGCAGAATCAACTCGCCACCCAAGGAAGTACTTGGCATTTCATTCCGCCTTTTGCACCTCATTTCGGAGGAATGTGGGAGGCTGGAGAAAAAGCTTTAAGCATCACTTTCGCCGAATAGTGGGTTGTAGAACTCTTACTTTTGAAGAGTTCTTCACTACTCTTACGAGAACTGAGGCAGCTCTCAATTTTCGTTCAATAGGACCGTTATCGGATAATAGCGAAGACTTATCCTATTTGACCCCAGGGCATTTTTTGATTAGGGCACCATTATTGAGCCCCCCTAAACAATCGGTTGAAGTTGTTGCAATTTTTGAATACTTCTTTATAAATTTAAAACTTACTCCACAAGGATGCTTTCACTTTTATCTAATTATTTCAAAAGCAATTTTTTCTGAATCATAATTTGACTATCTATCTAATTATTATAGCTGCAAAATCATTCTTTTTTTCTAATAAAAATGCGCAACTTCGTGCCTTTTAATCGAGGTAAGATAGACATACCAGTTTTGGGCCACCTTGAGCATTTTCGGGACGGTCATTCAAAGATAACTTTTAAAGAATATCTTGAATAAAGAAGTAAATTTTAAGTAAACGTCATCTTAAATTGCTAGTCAATTCACACAACAGTTTTTAACTTTTCAATCACATGTGTAGTGAAAATATTTTTTATCAGTGAATTCCTCCATCGATACAGCGACTACAACTAACGCGTCTATCCTAATTCTTCTTTTAATTATCTTATGATAAAATGAAAATAAAATGTAATAATGCAAAAATGTAATAAATATATATAATAATGAAAAATAACATGATTATGGATTGTTTGATTGCTAGCGTTTCAAATTTGAATTCATTCATTTTCGAAGCTTCCAATCCTAAATTATATAATTTTAAACAAATTTGTAGATCTTTTTGAGGTCAACAGTTCTTCTTCTCAATATTTCGTTCGTATTTCACATAAACTGACCGAAAAGTAGAATTTTTCATTTTTACCAACATTTTTCACGATTAACACAAAAATTATGCATGTTATCAAAAGATGATATAGAGCACATTTGTAGATCTTCTTGAAGTGAGAAATTTTCCTTCTCAACACTTTTTTCCTACCTCGCCTATTTGGCACTAAAATTAAATCTTTAATTGTTTAAAAAGCATTCTTGATAGATAAAACCATAACCGTTGGACAAAAATGACTGGTTAACGAACTCGTCTTTTCTTTTTCGGGCTCAAAAAAATATGCGAGAGCGCAATCCAATATGACCATTCTTTCCAAACTTATAGAACCTACAGATTACAGATTACAACTAGACATAAACCTTCGTAAAAATCGTTTTTTTTCGACTCAGGGCGTCTCAAAACGTGGAGATTGGATGAAAACCGACAAAGTCCTATTTCACATAAAACTAATACTTTCTCATTTAAAATGAAAATGTAAAATGTCAATTCCCTTTTGTTAAAACTTCGACTTTAATGAGTACATTGATATCACATTTCTCACGCTTAGCACTCAATTAATATATGTCTCAAATCAATTTCTGTACCTCGGCCAGAGACTCCTGCTTCAGGCGAGAACTTTTGCCGTCAAACATTTTATTGTACCTTGTGTTATTTTCCTATCAATTAAAATTTTTTTCTGCTAAATGGTTTTTCGTACGATTAAAACGAAAACTTGACGTCTTATAGAAAAATAGTTTGAAGAAAATTTGTAGGTCTTTCTGAGATAAAAAATTCAGTTACTTAACTTTTTTTCGTATCGCACATAGTTTAGGTGGAAAGAGACATTTTTTATTTTTAATAACATTTTTCACGATTAAAACCAAAACTATGCGTCTCATCAAAAAATGGTTCCGAGAAAATTTCTAGATCTTTTAGGAATGAACAATTTTATGTTTCAAGATTTTACCATATCTTGCACAATTTGGCTGGAAAATGGAATTTTTATAGAAAAACATATGTTATTTAATTTTCAGAG
>JAUMHM010087735.1:0-10204 GCA_032362435.1 Melikaiella ostensackeni | reverse complement strand
TAAAAAATCAATTATAGTTTTCTCACAGTAAAATTCCAAAAAACGCTTCGAAATACGGCCAATCCATGAGAACACCCGCTTAATGCAGATATTCTTCGATCTTTCGAAGTAGGTGATGAATAAACATTTCTAACACGCCAAAAATTGAATTCAGATCAGATTCACTACGGGGATATGAGGTGGTCGGAATTAAGAATGCTGATTGTGAAATGATATGGGATTCTGACAAAGTGAAAGACTGTATGAGAGATTTTATCAAGAAATTGTATGGAGGTCAAGTTATGGAGCATAACAACCTTCACATTCAAGAGAATACGTTAGACAATCCCGACGTAGGTAGCGAAAGAAGAATCAATATCGACGACATTATATTCTTGATTAAAAACTAAAGAATGGTGAGGCTGCTGGTATGGATGGTATCACCGCTGAAATGCTTAAGAGCGGTGGCGGATATTTGTTTGCGTGGCTGAGCGAAATTATGAATACGTGTGCTGTGCATGGTGAAGTTCCAAATGATTGGAGAAAGGCGATTGTCGTCTCTATCTACAAGGGAAACGGTGATAAATGCGACTGTACTAATTATAGAGCGATTAGCCTACTAAGCACCGTGGGCAAAATATTTACAAAAATACTCATTGAGAAAGTCATGGGAATAACCAAGGAAAAGATTTGGGAAGTCCAATGTGAATTTTTGCCAGAAAGATCATGGGCGGATCAAATTTTTAACTTGAGGCAGATCATAGAAAAAAGTTTGAAAGTAAACAAAAAAGTTTTCTATGCATTTGTTGATCTGGAAAAAGCTTTCGATAAGGTAAATAGATCTAAACTTTGGGAAGTTTTGGTCGAGTATGGAGTAAATGGTTGGCTTCTAAGAGCAATAAAGGCAATATATAATGGTAGTAAGTGAGTGTAAGAGTAAATGGACAACTGAGCGATTGGTTTGATACGAGTACTAAGCAGGGCGTGAAGCAAGGCTGCGTTATGTCCTCCTGGATGTTTAATATATACATGGACAAATGTTTGAGAATGGCTCTTTTAGACGAAAGTGTTGATCTCGGGACAGTGAAAGTACGTGGACTGGCGTTTGCAGATAACAAGATTGTCACAGCAGAATCAGTCGACGAAATGCAGGGAATGATGAGCAGACTAGATACCAGCATGAAGAGCATGGGTCTTAAGATTAATGCAAATAAAACAAAAATTATCGTGTTTGAAAGAAGGGGTGAGGAGACAGTATTTAACATTGCCTTAAACGGAGAGAGGATAAAACAAGTCGATGAGTTCGTGTATCTTGGAAGTTTATTTACTGCTGACGAAAAGATAAATGCAGAGATATCCAGGCGTATAAACGAGAGTAGAAAAATTATCGGCCACTCGCTATGTACGCTATTCTTCATGAAAAGCGAATCGAAATTTTGCTGGCTGCCTCTTGAGGGATAGCGAAATTTTTTTGACGATACTGATTTTAGTTTCACAAAACGATAAAACAATGACACAGCGTTGCTACAATAGTGAAGTTAGTAGCAAAGACATGCGTGCGCGTAACTCCCAACACATTCATTCAGTCGTTTCAACGCAAAGACATACGAAAATCGCTTTCGCATCTATAGCTGATATTTTTATTCGCCCCACATGCTCATTTGTTTTTCGATTTGTCAAGAATCCGCCGTTTTCGCATCGCTCAAGAGGCAGCGAAAGCTAAATTTTCGTTGCGCGTGTCATGAAAAGAAATTTACTGAGATAGTTTGGTCATGTTGAGAGAATGAGCGAAGAACGTTTAACGGAACAAGTATATTTAGGTAAAGTGAGAGGTAGCGCACCCAGAGGTAGACCAAAGAAAGAATGGTTGGAATGTATGAATGAGACCCTGAAGAGAAGCAATATTCGAAGTCGTAGAAATACAAGAACGTGCATGAAACGATTTATGGATGTAACGGAAGCAAAAGATATATGCAAGGATAGGGATATAAGGAGGACAATTGTTTATGAGAAGAAGAGTGATGCCTAAAACGAAAGATTTTGGATACTAATGGGCCCGCGTGAAGAGATTTTCTTAGTGAATTAGTATGATGGCTTTGTGAAGCCCTTCACCTGGGGTGATTGCCGGAGAGACTGATCAGCGATCCATATCCGAGCAGTGTTGTGGGACGAGTGTGTCGTTTGAATGATCAACACGCGACTTCTACATTGTTCTAAAACCTATCCCCTTATCTACACATCCCTCACTTACCCTTATCATATAAATTCCTTGATCCTCGGTAGGATAACGAGGCTAGAACTGAACGAGTTACGCTTACCCTGAAATAGATTTGGCTTAATGGTACCTTGAATTAAATAAGTTATTCCCAAATTATTGACTTCCGATTAAAATTCCGATGGTTAATGTTAAGGTTGAACATAATTTCAAAAATAGTTATTACACAAATTGGAGCTAGGTTATCCATATCGCATTTTTCTACTTATAACAGTGCAAAAAGGCATGGCGTAATATAATTCTAACTATTAATTTTTAATTCATAACTACAACAGCTTAGGAGATGAATTTCAGGGAGAATTTCATTCAGAAACAGAGTTTAAAACTTACTGAACCTAAAAGTAGTAATGCTTCAAAATTTTCAAAAAGTGGACATGGCACTGCATAACTCTAGGGCGACGATTTGACATTTGACTTAATTTTTATTTTTTTAATGGACATTTGTCATCATTCTCATTTGCGAACCACCATTTGCCATAATTTTATTTATCCGAATTATTATTCAACATATTTTTTCTTCTTCCGAATATAATAGCCACATAACCGAAAATTCCTTTCTACGTTTCGCCATTTGTCATAATCCCCACATATCACCAAATCGGCATGTAACAGACATTCGGACAAATGAAAGTGATGAAAAATGGCAATTCGAAAGAAAAAATGAACAACGGTAAAACGTAAAACGAGAAATCAGAGCAAGCAGTTATTCTTGAAAATAGAAACCATGCCAAATAATTACTCGGGAAAATTAAAATTGGAGCAAATGGTAATACGGAAGAATAGAAATTAGGTCAAATTATTCTTTGTTCAAATGAATTTCGGTATAATATATATTAGCAAATGTGTAGAACTATAGGCCAGTCAGTGAAGACATTAAGAATCGAAAATGTTTATTCAATTCCAAAGGTTTTCAATTTTTTAGGACGGATAAAATACATTGTGAAATGATAAATCCCGTTTTTTAACCATTTTCTAGGTCCGAAACATATTTAAACATACGAAAAAAATTCTCTAGGTCAAAAATAGTATTACAAAAACATAAAAAGTTCTACAAATTTTCTGTAAAGTTTTCTAAATCATCTTCCACAAATTATTAGATTTGCAAATACTTTAGAGGTGCGAAACCTAAAAATGTTTGAATAATACAATATGGTCCTCCTCGGTAATTGGTTCCGTAAACTTACTTCAGAGCCAATTTCAGATTGCAACTGATAATTATTGATGATTTTACGAGGTTGCGGTTAAGGTTCAAAATTTATGGTTATGTAAGAAAAAATGCTTCTAATGGTTTGTACAATTTTTAAAAACTTCTTCAATTTTTTATGCATGAAAGACGTTACGGCTAGTTTGCAAAAGTTCTGAAATTTATTTGGAATAAATGTGCAAAATATCAGAATTTTAGATTTTTAATCTGTTACGCAACTCGAAGATGGTTGCAAAATGGGATTTATTGTTCTTGCAACCCACTTTATCTGTCCTTGAAATTTGAAAACTTCTCGAATTAATGTTAATAATTTTCTATACTGGCTGGTCTGTTAGGGGAATATTTATACCTTCCTCTGCTCAAGAATAGGTCTAAAGAAGTAAATATTTTTTTGAAATTGAATGTAACCTGACTTTCCAAGTGGTTCAAAAATTGCTTTTGGGTCATTCTATTTTATTTCGCGAAAGTCGATTGTAGCTCAATTTTAAAAATGTTGATACTCAACTATGATGATATTAAATATTTTTTAAACTTATCTATCACATAGTTTTATCAAATTATTTCGATTTTGTTTAGAAATTTTCTTTTCAAAATGCAAAGGTACAGAAAAATGGCACAAATGTGTGCATCATAGAATAGAGAAAGACTCAAATTCTAGAATGTAAAATTCAATTGAATCAAATCAAACGTATTCAAAAGTCTTTAAATTTTTCATTAGCATGTGCAAAAAGTGACTTTATTTTGAAATGATTGAAGAAAATTGTATTTTAACAACAACTAAAACATGACAATTTTTCAGCGCTTTCGTAGCCTTATTTCAACTTTTGATGCGGATATATACAAATTTTCGTTTTGAAATTGATACTTTGACGGTTTTGTTTATTTTCGCGGACTCATAGGGGAAAAAAATGAAAAAATCTAGGATTCACAGTATATGTGAATCAGGTCTTCATTTTCTCGCCCTGAAAATTTGGCGTTGGTCCCGAGCCTTTTTCTACCGAAATATCAATTTCAAGAATAGCCCAAAAGATTGCTGCTTTGAGGTTTGGTAAATTCTGGAAATCTAATTCGGGAAATATGGTATATTCATCTACCCAACAGTACCTAATTGAAAAATTGATAGACGATGATTACTACCCCTCTCCAAGTGGTGGGGGGTGAAATTTTCAACTTCAACGCCTGCACGAGTATCTTCAAGAGCCTGTAACTTCCTTCCTGTTTTAGCGATTTAAATTTTTTATGAGCGTTTTTGAAAGCTTTTTTGCACACTTTCCTTTTATTTCGTTGACGAGAAAAAATTTCAAGCATTTTTCAAACAATTTAATTGTTTATTCAACTTTTTTGCAATTTAGGGTACTTTAATTTTTCTCCAAATACTCTTAAAAGAAAGCTTGACCTTTTAGCTTCAAAAAAGGTCTATTAAAACGATGGTCCAGTAAATAGTTACCGAGATATAGGATCCGATGTGAAGGCAGTCTTAATGCTCGTGCTCAGATGCTATCCTTTAGTATTGCACAGACTAGTTTGCAACTCTACCATTCTTTCGAAACGTTCAAGTTCGTTCAGAATGACATGAAATCAGCTAATAAATGATTTAAGGATTTTTTCTGGCGAGTCAGAGGAATTTAAATTATTTGTTACTTGTTATGAACAAATAAAAAGTGCAAATTACTCTTTTCAGAAGTGATGTTGATTTTTCTCAGTATGAATGATTCTTTGCTATTATAGTTCATTAGATTACTTCGGGGTGCTTGATTCAAGTTAGTCCCCTCGCCTCTCACTATTCGGGGTGCTTGGTTTTTGTGAGCCCCCTCGCCTCTCACTATTCGAGGTGCTTAATTTTTATTAATCCCCTTGTCTCTCACTTCACAGCGCTTTCTTATTGGTTCGCCTTTTTGCCAGGGAAAATTTGGAGGAAATAGTTGTACTCTTCAGATCCAAAGATGATCATTCAGCAATGACATTGGAATTAGCAGATCGGTTCAGTAAGGCTGTCACAATACCCGGTACTCTCAAGTACCATGCTTTCACCTCTAACGACAAGGGTCAGCTGAAGCTT
The DNA here is from genome assembly GCA_032362435.1 of Melikaiella ostensackeni. Classification (NCBI taxonomy): domain Eukaryota; kingdom Metazoa; phylum Arthropoda; class Insecta; order Hymenoptera; family Cynipidae; genus Melikaiella; species Melikaiella ostensackeni. Next base: position 4,687 of record JAUMHM010087735.1, on the reverse strand, counting down.
GAGTAAATTTCCTATGAAGAGGAAACTGACATTTTTCCTAAACCTGAACTTACCTCGAATAGGGAGAGTACTTCAAAAGAAAAGAAAAGTAGTAAGAAAAATGATTCTTCCACTAAAGAAACGCGCATAACCAGAAAGAATATCATAGAAAATGCGAATAATACGGAAGTCGGTGAGAAGAAATGTCGAACCAATGAGAAAATTCTGTGAAGTAAGGGGCAAGGAGATTAATAAAGATTAAGCACCTCGAATAGTGAGAGGCGAGAGGACTCACAAAAACCAAGCACCTCGAAAAGTGGGCGGTAAGGGGACTCACAAAAAACAAGCACCCCAAATAGTGAGAGACGAGGGGACTCATAAAAAACAAGCACTTCGAATAGTGGGCGGCGAGGGGACTCACAAAAAACAAGCACCCCGAATAGTGAGAGGCGAGGGAACTCAATTGAATTAGGCACCCCGAAGTAGTCTAAGATCGCACTGCCACCTCCACGTGGTAGACTCTGAAAACTATGATTTTACAGATCATAGGCTAACGACAGGCGTTAATTCATAATAACTCTACAGTTGATTCATTTGAAAAAGCACTGTTTATATGTTAAAAACGGTTAAATTTTACATTTATTCATAGAATATTTATAAATAATCAATAATTATTGTAAACTGATGAACTATAATAGTAGAGACTCATTCATACTGAGAAAAATCAAAATCACTTCTGAAAAGAGTAATTAGCACTTTTTATTTGCTTATAACAAATAACAAATAATTTTCAAACTAGTCTGCGAAATACTGAAGGATTGCGTCTGAGCACGAGCATTAGGACTGCCTTCACATAGGGGCCTATATCTTGGAAACTATTCACAGGACCATTTTTTTACTAGGATCTTTTTTGAAGCTAAGAAGTCATTAAAGTACCCTAGATTGCAAAAAAGTTAAATAAACAATTAAATTGATTTAAAAATGCTTAAATTCTTTTTCGTTGATAAAATAGAATGAGAGTTATAAATAATGAAACCTACATTAATTAAATTCAATTATTACCTGAAAATAAAAATGAAGAAAGTAATATCAAATATTCTTTGGTCCATTTTTCTATTTTCTTATTATTATCAATCTTTCTCTGGAAAAGTTCAGTTAATCTTACTTTTCATTTTTTAACTGGTCCACCATCACATCGATTCTATTACCCAAATTTTATAAATTTCCTGAATTTCCTGTTACAAAAGAGGAACAATCAGGGTAGACAAAAATTATCTTACTACGTAGAAAATTAAAAAATTGTTTATGATTTTTCACAATTCACCACAGCATTAATTAAACATACATTTCAATTTTCGTGAAACACGAAATGGATAGTCAGGATATCATACACAAAGTTTAATTATGAAATATTCATTTTCATCTAGATTTATTCATTAAAATTTGAAAAATAACACATTGAGAAAATATTCTACTTTTTTCAATTTTTTAATTTGTGAGAAAAAGATTAGAATAACTAATTCACGGTAAAACATTATTCTAACAGAGGAAATCCTCCATCAATACGAAATGCAGTGTCCAAAACCAAGATGTAAAATTTCATTAAATTATAAGCAAGCAGCCTCATAGAAAACCTTAAGATTTTTCTGGGAGAAAAAAATGTTCACGAACAGGACCATTTTCCCTCCGCCCACATAGCCTTCCCACTCTTTTGGCGACAGAGTCGAATTTCACGAATATATCGCCCAATATATTCATCATAAATAACACATTTACGAAAACTCCCACTTATTTCAGGAATATTATTCAAAGAATTAAAAAAATATACATTCAAGTTTTAGAATCGGCCCAAAAACCAATTATTCGTAAAACAGAAAAATTATTAAAAAGATTCAAAACCAAAGAACATCTGTAAAAATTATAAAATTAGAAAAATCGAACATAAAACCTAGTCGATAAATTATCAATTAAGTATGCAATGGTCCATAAAAAAAGAATGCGCAAATTTTGTATATGGAATCTTCCTCTGAGTACCATTTTTTACAGGTAACGAGGGTATCATTTTTTTCACCTCAAGGTATGCAAATCCTTTCTGGCAAACTTATTTTCAGATAAGTGCCAGGATTACATTTTAATTATATCAAATATTATACCTCAATTCATGTACATCCTTCTGGCAACGTTATTTTATTCATAATAAGTACCAGGATGACATTTTAATTATATTAATAGTGTATCTGAAAAACCAGATATATAGCAGACTGAAAGATATATTTCACTCAACTCTCGATATACTGCGCCTCAGCCTACTGCGTTTCTAGAATTCTGCCAGCTCGCACTCTATGACGAGGGAACGCGGGGGACAGGGGAAGAAGCGCGGCGTCCTTGAAGCAATCACGCAATATCATGGCGACAAAGCGGGCAGCTCGCATGCTCGCATACATATTTCGCATTTATTTTTTAATACACGCGGAAAATTTTATTTTCATCAATTAGTCTTCATTATCAAAGAAGGTCCATCCCTTATGATAACAGGAATCTACATTTGTACAAAATACAGTTAATTAATATTATTTATTCCTACTGGAAATGGTGCATTCGGCCCTGACTGTTTTCATCGTAGAAATTCTCGGAAGAGTCTCACGGTCAAAGTAAGCAATGCCCGAGACCCTTGCTAACTCGGGAGGTGAGTGTAAATAGATTTAAAACCAAGAATATCTGCTAAAATTAAAAAATTTGAAAAAATTTAAAATAAAAAACAAGTAAAAAAATTACTAATAAATAACTTAATGGTACATAATAAAAGGAATGCACATAATTTATGTATACGGCATCTTCCTCTCAGTACCTTCTTTTATAGGTAATGAGTGTATCAATCTTTTTATCTAAATGTATATAAAACTTCGTTTGCAATTCAACGTCAGTTTACGTCGTGGCTTTGAACACTGCATTTTCTATTGATCGAGAATTTTCTCTGTTAAAATAAAGCTTTACCGTGAATTCGTCATTCTAATCTTTTTCTTACAAATTGAAAAATTGAGAAAAGTGGATTATTTTCTCAGTGTTAATGTTAATGTTTCTTGATATTATTTTCTCCATTTTAATAATTGAATCTAGGTGAGAATGAGACTTTCGTAATATAACTTTGTGTATGAATTCCTGACTATCTGTTTCGTGTTTTAAGAAAATTGGAATGTATGTTCAATTAATGCTGTGGTGAATTGTGAAAAATGATGAATCAAATTTTTTAAATTTTCTACATAGGAAGATAATTTTTGTCTACTCTGATTGTTTCTTTTTTGTAACATGGAGTGCAGGAAATTGATATAAATTTGGAACATGAGATGGATGTGACTGGGGGACCGGTTAGAAAAGGAAAAGTAAAATGAATGTGGCTTATTCCAAAAAATTGATATTAATAAGAAAATAGAAAAATAGACCAAAGAACATTTGATATTAATTCCTTAATTTTTATTTTGGGATAATAATTGAGTCTAATTAATGTAGATTTCATTATTTATAACCGTAGTCTTCCTGTAAATTATCCCTGAGGAGGAAGTCTAAATTGGCTTCGAAACATGTTGGATTCCCAGTAGTATAAAAAAGATGGGAAAAGAAGGAGTGAGAGATTGGTTTTGTTGACTCTTTCATTTTTCTCCCTCTCTTTTCATTTTTTGTACATTTATTGTACACTTGTCTGTGGTGAGGCGTAAAGTAGGGAGTTTCGAAGTCTATTTTTGATTAGTGGATTTTCTAATGCTCCATTTCAGTCCATAAAACTTGTCATAAGAAAGTAGATTTCTTTTCGTTCGTTACGAAAAGATGATTTCCTTCGTTATTGAGCAATGTGGTAACATGTGTTCCACATTGCCAGGATAAATGCATAAAGCATTCATGCCTCTATTTTTCAGAGGGTTACACTGTGTCATGAAAAAAGTATGTCATGCGGCTATAGTTTACTTAATAAGCTTAATTTAAAGAAGATTGAAAACCTCTGAGATGAATAATTATTCAATTTCTGGTTGATTTTTTTACATTTTAATTGAAAAATTCTCCAGTCTTGAACAATAGTAATAAATTAAATATCAAAAAAGATCTTTGTTTTCAAATATTAATAAAATAAATTAATGAATGTATCCACTTGTATACGTGAAATTGTTTAAGGCTTCTTGTTCGATCACCGAAGTTAAGGTTCGCTTGGATCGGTTTTAAGCGGATGGGTGCCGTCACACTGGATGGAGTGTATTTATTAGCTATGGAACTAATCATCATAATGATAGTAATGAGTTTAAAGTCGTTTACTGCTCATTTTTTTCTTCTATCGTTCTACAGTTTTTGAAACTTATTTATAATTTTCAAAATTCTAATTTGACAAATTTGAATATTGGTAATATTTTGTTTTAAATAAATATTATTTTGTGATCACATGTTCGGATGAAAATAAAAGATGATTTTTGAACGTAATTAATAAAAAAAATGATTTCCGATTGAAAATTATGTATTTTTCAACGAGAGAATTGTCATAGCAAGCTTTCTCAAATTATTCGTGACATTTTGGACAACAATCATACAAAAGTCCAATTTAGTATTTACGTTAAACATACACCTATAAGTTATCAAATTATTATCATTATTATTATAAAATTATATCTCAGACTTAAGATGGTTACAGCCCAATATGTCGAAAGCACTTTTCGAGTTGGATATT
>JAUMHM010087734.1:0-10205 GCA_032362435.1 Melikaiella ostensackeni | reverse complement strand
AAAATAAATTGCCACTTTTCCAAAATTTTCGTTTTTCTTTTGTAGGCTAAGTATTTATTGAGTGACCCTCGTATGATTCACGAAATATATTAAACTGATGATAGGGGGAACAGAATATGTCATTTTGTGGGTTGATTTAGAACCAATCTATTCAGACTATTCCATTTTTCAAAAAGAAAGAGGTAATAATCCAAATCAATAACACATTCTTTGAAAAATTGCTTACGTTCTCAAAATTGAAAAAAAATTAAGTAAAATAGATATTTTTGGGTAAATTGAGTTAATCATTAACAACCTCAATCAAAAGAAATCTTAAGTATTCATAGGCAACCCTGCACATTGGAACCAAACTTTGCTTAATGTCTCTCTTTTGGAACTTCTTAAAGATCGAAATAAAATCTATTTTCTTATGAGAGTCAACCAAAACCATCCTCACACTCTTTCTTTTCTCCGTCTTTTTTATACTACTGCGGACCCAACATGTTTCGAAGAGAATTTACACTTCCTCATCAGGGGTAATTTATAGGAAAAACAACAGGTATAAATTGATAAATTGTTTGATTACAAAATTTTCATTTTTACCTGAAAATAAAAAGCAGATATGATTGTTAGTAATTTTAGTTTTTTGGTACATATTTCATTTATTAATTGAAAATTGAAATTTTGACATAGGCGGAAAATTTCTGAATAAATCTCAAATTTCAATCCTTTTATTCTTTAATTGGAAATTAATTCCCGAAAATTCCAAATTATGCCTTAAAAAAGAAGTCATTATATCCAATTGATGACTCCATCCCAAATTCTGTTGTATCTAGCAAGATCTCTTTTTGAATTGATAGATTTGTTAACTTTGCTCTTAATGAATAACATTTCCATGAATTTTTTTTTTATTTTATTTTTTTCTTTCTTTTCATGATACAAAATTTTAACATCATCCCAATTAAAGTCATGCTCATGTGTGAGTCTATGTTTTGTAAGGACCGAGTAATATCTTGCACTTCTATGAGAATTATTTTTAGGTTCATCTTTTCATGTTCTAAGTGATCTCCTACTCCATGTTACCAGAAAACAAGAAGTAATTTCATAAGGAAATTTTTTAGCTTTATCTATTCAAATTATTGTTACTTCCCTTAGTATAATCCAGAAATCGTAATCCTTGTAAATCTTGTAAATGTGATCTTTGTCAATGTTGAGAAGCAACAAAATACAAACACTTTTTTAAATTTAAAGTTATTGTTTCTTGACTCTTTTTCATATGCTAGAAAGAAGTTCACAAAAAACCTATGATCTATAATAATAAATTCTCATCCGGAATACAACGATGGTATCGTTTCTTCTCCCCGATTGTATGTAAAAGACCTGTTGCCAACCTTATTTTTTGATGAGTACCAGGTTAACATTCTAATTTGTAATCAAAATGAAAAATGTATGTAAAACCTTTTGACAACCTTATTTCATGTTAAAAGTACCAGGTTAATATTCTAATGAGTTGCAAGAAATTGAAAAAAAAACTGAAAAGCTGGAAGTATATTAAATATAATTGAAACCGAAAATATCTGTAAAAAACCATAAGACTAGTGATAATGTAAATAAAGTAATCAATGGAACATAATATGCACACATTGTTAGTATGGCATCTCCCTCAGAAAACCATTTTTCTGTAGGCAACGAGGGTATAATTTAATTTAATGAATGTATGTGAAGCCTATGGCAACCTTATTTTTTGATAAGTACCAGGTTAACAGACAAAAATAGAAATTTCGTGATAATTTTTGAGTTTTTCGGAAGTTATCTCTTTTTTAGTAATTCTTTAACGTTTTTTCAATGATTCCGACTTTTTCTTTAACTTTTAATATTATTTCTCAATAGGTACAATTCAATGTTTGACACCCGAAGATTATATTCACTTTGTCAACAATAAAATGGCTGTAAAACCATTCGTTGACGAATTTAACTTGAAATGAACTTTCTATAAGTAATTTTACGTAATTCTGCAATGTTATCTTGTATGAATTTACGAAAATTAAATTAAAACTTTCAAGAAGTTGTTATAACCAGGTTGATAAAAATAAAAGCAATAACAATGAAGTAATTGACATAAAATTAAAACAATAGAATCAAAAAATAACATCAAATGAAATAAATGCAATACATAGAATAAAAAAGTAATTAAATTAATACTTATCACTATAACAAGGATTTGACCCACTTGCCGTTAGGAGACACAATAAGCACGCGGATAGAAGGGGCAAAGCAAAAACAAAGGTGCGGGTAGGAGATACATTTGCATGATTCTTTGAAAAATGAATATTTTACCTTCCGCCAAGTAAAATAAACTGGAAAAAATATTTTCTTAAAACTTAATGATTAGACTTTTCTTGGATATACACTCAAACCCCAATATGAGCCTAGTTTCGGCAGTTGCTTCGCACTGGCCGTGGGTCTAAGCCGGATCCCTCGGAACGTAAACAGTCAGGGACGTGTGAACCATTTCCTAATATTACGTCATCTCCGAACATGAGTTCGAACCTGGGTATACGCGCACTGCGCCTCCATCTATACGCTGCTGGCATTTCATGCTTGGTTGAACACCGCCTCTCGCCCGACCGCTGAGAAACTACAGGGGCCAACAGTCGGTCAGCAGTTTTAGGAAGGCGTCAACCGGACGGGCTTTTATGGAGGTTCGAGTGTATACATTGTTATAGTGAGTCAACATGTTTGACAAGAAAAAAAAGTTAAGAAGCATCAGATACCTTAGAGTGTCATTAGATGGCACATTTATCTAATATCTTTGTTCAAAATGTTCACAATAAATTTCAAGAAACATGATTTTCAACATGTTTCGAGACCAGTTCAAACATCCTGATCACTCTCTAAATTTTATTTAGCGAAAATCAATGGAATGAAATAGTGAAAAGATCACAATTTTATTTTGCTGAAGTCAATTAGTGAAAATATTGACTAATTTGTTAGTGATGTCGATCACTAATCACTCACTTAACTTATCTTGCCGATTATTTTTGTTACAAATGGTGAACGTGACGTGAGCCACTCAACATGTGTCAGGTGCGTGCTCACGTCATTTACATCGAATTTCGTGGCATTTTTGTGTGTGCACAGATTAAAGGAATCATTTTTATCGTTCCTTTCTGGAGCAATACCTTGTAAATACATTATGTTGGTAGAGATTACGTAGTCTCTTTACAAAAGTTGCACAATCTTCCTAATACTGTCTTCTTATTGTACCAATAAAGTAGAAAATATTACAAACCCGCGTTCTTTTATTGAACTATTCCATTTGAAATTATTCCCATTTTTATCATCTCCATCAATTAATACAGTTCGGAATAAATTCATGCATTTTCAATGAGAAAATTAGTAGTTTTCCAGGCGGGAAAGATAACGCATAGTGGAGGGAATCATGTATAATTATTTCCACTATGCATAACTTTCCCGCGTGGGCTTCCAATATTAATTAACAAATATTTTGACCAATCGAGTAGGACTAGATTACATGCGTGAAGAATTAATAATTTTAAAATCGAGGAGACAATTTCATCATGCGGAAATCAAAATTGCAAATCCTTCTTATGAAATGTGTCTGCGTGCCATGTCTAATGAATGTATGTAAAACCTACGGCAACCTTATTTTTTGATAAGTACCAGGTTAACAGACGAAAATAGGAATTTCGTGGTAATTTTTGAGTTTTTTCGGAAGTTACCTCTTTTTTAGTAATTCATTAACGTTTTTTCAATGATTCCGCCTTTCTCTTCAACTATTAATATTATTCCTCAACAGGTACTGATATGTGGCACACTTAGGGTGGAAGGTAGTGGCCTATCATATACTGCGAGGGTTGGTTGTGAGTGTGATTGGTGGCGAGTGGCCAATGTGAGTGAGCCGAAAGGCTCGAGAATTTAGGGGGGTGGGAGACGAACACCCTCGGGGTTGCGGGAATGAGGTTCCCAGTAGTCTCTCGTTAGGATATGTATGGCTGCCTTCCACCCTAGGGGGAAAGAGATGAAGCCGACGCTGAAGATCGTACGTGTGGTCTCTTCGATTCCTGGATGTCCGACAAGGGCTGCATCGTGATACTCCTGTATCATTTGTTCCTTGAGTGCGGTGGGTACTTGTAGTCTCCATTTTTGGTCGGCGGGGTCCCGACGCAAAAATCCTCGTCCCGTTAGGAGATTTTGGTCAAGGAAAATGACTCCTCCTCGGTGAGGCGCTGTTGGATTTGCAAATTTCGCCAACAAATAGCATCCCTAGTGATTGCCGGGTTCTCTTGGTGTGCAGTGACGATTGCCTCGAAGAGCGGTGGCCTTGCTCACGCGCTGAGAACTGGTATTAGTTTAGCGGCCCCGGTATCCTGGGTTCGTAACGTGGGAGGTAGCATCTGGTCCACGTCCGGTTCCCCTGGCGAAAGTTCCTCCGAGTCTATGTTGCGTGATAGGACGTCTGGTAATTGATTCTGCTTGCCGGTACATGCTCTACTGTACGCGAGAACCTGCTCAAGAAGAAGTCCCAACGCGTAAGATTGTCCCGTGTGTCCTTTTGGCGCTCGAGCCGGGTGAGTGTTTTGCTGTCCGTGCGGAGCGTGAATGGACGGTCTTCGAGGAAAGGCCGATATTTCTTGATTGCCCAATCGATCGCAAGGTATTCCTGCTCGTCACAGTGGTAACGAGCCCTCGGTGGCGTGAATTTTGCGCTGGTGAAGGAAATGATACGTCGCTGTCCTTGGTGGTCCTCTTACGTGAGTACGGCCCCCATCCCACGTGCGCTAGCGTCGGTTTGAAGGATAAATTTGAGGTCAGGATTGGGACGACTGAGAGTTATAGGTTTCTGGAATGCGGCCTTCGCTGCCTCGAAATTTTTAAGAGCCTCGGGAGTCATTTTGTACGAGCGTTTGGTGGAGAGCATGTCTGACAAGGGGGCAAGAATTACCGAAGTATTTGGTTCATATTTCATGACCCAGTTGCAGACTCCTAAGAAGGATCGCATCTCCTTGCGGGTACGGAGTGGGGCGGCATTTTTAATAGCCTCTATGTGCCCGGTTTGGGCCGAGTTTCTCTCGGTGCTTATGACGTGACCGAGGTAGGGAAGGGTGATCTGCCCGAGACTACACTTAGCTAGGGCGACGGTCAGCCCATATATGGTTAATCGTCCAAAGACGAGGGCTTAATAGAGTAGGTGTTCTTCCCAATTGCTGGAATATACGACAACGTCGTCCAGGTAGGCGATGGCAAATATACCCCATTGCCCCGCGAGGACTTGCGGCATGAGGTTCTGAAAAGTTCCGGGGGCGTTCTCAAGACCAAACGGCATTACCCGAAACTGAAACTTGCCACCGCCGGGCGTGGAAAAAGCTGTGTACTCGCATGACCCGGGCGACATGGGCACTTGCCAGTACCCGCTCTTGAGGTCGAGTGTGGATAAAATTTTTGCGGTACCCAAATCCTTGAGTGTCTCGTGGATTCTGGGTAGGCATTGGGGCGTGTCGACGGTCATGCCGTTTAGTCGACGATAGTCAACGCAGAACCTGTAATCGCAATCTTTCTTACCAGCGATTACTATGGCTGAGCTGAAGGGGGATGTGGTTGACTCAATAATGCCGTCGCGAAGTACCTCTTGGACCTGAACGTCGATGTATTGACGTTTTTCGTCCGAATATCGTCGAGGTGCTCCGCGAAAAGGGTGACCATCCTTGAGATGAATCTCGTGCTGGATATTGGCCAGGGTTTGTTTAAGACGTTCGCCGCCGTAAAACAGGGGAGCGTGTCTGCTTATTATTTCCTTGAATTGCCCTTGGAGATCCGGGGAAAATCGTTTGGAACTTGGATTTCCTCGGTAGTGGAGGCCAATTCGTGGGGGTGGAGGAATGGACTGAGGTGTCGGAATAGGCGACCTTCTGTAAAACAGGGTTCAAAACGACGGCTCCTTCAAGGAAGATAGTGGCGCCTACCACCGCTGAGAGAGCGAGGGGGGGGAAGGGCTAGGGGTACGAGCTCGATACTCGCTTGGCGTCAGGATTCTTTTGTTTCCAAAATTTCCTGACGCCACTGTGTCGATCTCGGCGATGACGTCCCTAGTGCCTAATAAGACACGTATTCGGGGTAGGCTGCCAAGATCGGCAAAGACCGCACTTATAACTGGGGTGCGCTCGGGACGGCCGGAGCGGTTGGGACTTCGTTCTCGGCAGCGCGGTTTCGCAAGTTTCCCGGAACTGCAGTCGGTTGCCGGGCCCAGGGTACAGGACAATTCTTATGAAAGTGTTGTTCCGGGCAGTAGTGGCATTGTGGGGGTGGTCGAGCATATGGCGCGTGGTTTGCCGAATTATTTGATATAGGTGCCGCGGGGGTAGCCTTATCCTGAGAGGCCTCGCGATTTGGCTTGCGAAGATTCTCTCCAGACTCGTCGGTCTCAGCCTGGACGGCCCGCTCGACTAAATCCTGAAAAGTGGTCATCGTTTTCGCCCGCAATACTTTTTTAATGAGGGTTTTAATGCCTCGAGAAGAAGGGCTACGGTTCAGGCCTCAGTGGCCTGTGGGAGTAATCGGAGGGCGAGAAGATATTTTTTTTGGAGGAAGATCCCGACGGCCTTCTTTTCTTCCTGCTTTGTTGCATATGATTTGATATGCAATTTGTTCGAAGCTAAGATTCCAGCAAAGTGCTGGATTAGTAGGCTCTTAAATTTGGCCCAAGGAAGGGATGGGTTGCGGTATGCCTCATACCACTTTGTTGCCCGGTCGGTGAGGGATTTGGTCACCATCCGTGATCGAAGGGCCGAATCGATTGAGGCCTCTGAAATAGTATTCACATTGAAGGAGGAACCCCTCTGGTTCCTCGTGATCCATGCCCGCGAACGTGGGCATGGGTGCGTTCGGGGTACGTAGGGCCCGTACCAACGCCCTCCAGTCGGCGATTGGAGCGCTAGGCAGAGCAGTCGGAATATTTGGGGCTAGTGCTGTGTGGACAGCACCGGCGAAGATTGGTCCTGTTGGGGCTCGAGTGGCTGGTAATTCAGCAGGAGGTGCTGTTTCATTTGGATTGGGCGCCACCAAGTTTTTTTCGTGTTCGCACTCGGAAACCGTATGGTTTCGGGTAGCCATTGTTCTGGTCGGCATGCCCGGGCCGCGGCGGGCGCAGTCGGAGAGCGAATCATTGGTGATATGGGGTCCGTTTCTGACCCAATCGGGAATCACGAGGGAAGAAAATTCTGAGCCTCACGTTTTGGGCCGCAAAATTGATATGTGTCACACTTAGGGTGGAGGGTAGTGGCCCATCATATACTGCGAGGGTTCAGCCGAGGCTGAAGAGGTGATAGGGTGCGGGGATGCTTTAGGTTCTGGCTTTCCGGAGAGGAGGAAGGCGCCCAGTTGTTTCATGGATCGGAGTTGATCCCTACGGCTACGTGGGGAAGGCAATTGTACGCGGCTTGCGTCCTGGTGTTGTATCAGGCGATGCCAGGCTTGGAGACCATCTACGGGGAGTAGAATAAAATATGCCGGTACAATCTAGGGATGGAACTGCTGCGTCCCCTATAGATCCTTGATGTTCTTTACGATTGGGTGGGGAGGGGGAAGGGATGGGAGCAGGATATTATAGGTATGTCGTTTTTTTTCTTTATTGTCTCATATGTTGTGATTTCGTAGAAACATCCCTTCGTATAAAATTTTTGGTGGTCCCGAGAAAAGCCGATTTTACATTATAGAGTAGGTGTCAGAAACGGGAAGTTGGGCTAGGACCCGGGAGTTGGGAGACAAAGACAAAAAAGTGGGGATGTATGTGAGAGAGCGCGGATGAGTGTGTGTGGTGTGAGGGTACACGGGGTGTATCCCTCGAAGAAACAAGAAAAACAACCGGACCCGACGGAGGAGGCGGGGCGTCGAATCAGAACACGGGACCGGTAGCCCAGCAGGACCGGCACCGTGTTCGAAGAATTCAAAATTTAAATTGAATCTCAAAAGGGGTGCCGCTACGTTTCCGACGGAAGGTCGGGCCTCCCGTGGAAGAAACGGGACCGGTGACTCAACAGGACCGGTACAGACCGATGATCCAGCAGGACCGGTACCGTGTCGGAAAAAAGGGATGTGGATAGAATGGCGTGAGATTGAAGTGAGTGAGGCGTGGACCGAATAAGGGAGTGGGATTTTTTTGTGTAAATGTGACGAAAGAAAAAATAAAATAAATAAGGGATGATAATTTTTTCATGAGAACAGGAATAGGAACTGATGTGAGTTAAAGAGTGTAGGATGTGGATTACCTGGGTGTTTAAGGTTATTGCCGTTGAAGAGTGACGCCTGTCACAGTGAGATTGTAGATCAAGTAAAAACAAACACTGTATGTTGACTTGGATTTATTCCGGAGTGGAAAGCTTATACAATTGCTCGCTGTGGGCACAGTGGAGCGACTGACTGTGTGGACGCTGCCGGGTCGCTCACTGGCAGCTGCCGTTTCGAACGCTGGCAGCATTGGAGGAGAGTGGGTCCTACGCGCCACCTGATTGGCTGGCTCTCTGGAACTGATAGCGGCGGAACGTGGTGGGGGAGCCACGACGTTCCTACTCATAGTCCTCCGCGCATCAAGCGCTCGAGAAATATTAAATCTTAGATTATTCTTAATATTTGAAATGTTCACTACAAATCTAATTTTAAGGGTAAAAATCTGAAGTTCATGAAATCTAATTCATATTGACTTAAGGTACATCTGGTACTTTAAAACAAACGCCTATCTTAACCCAAACTAAAGTTATTAACATTTAGACAAAAGATTATCATTAACTATTATTTGAAGGTAAAAGAAAACCCCAAATAAGTGATAATGAATAATTGTAATAACAATTGTACCTTACTAACAATTTTAAATTAAAAATAATGAATTTTTAATAACCATTACAACTTTCAGTTTACAATTGTTATGAAAAATTACGTAAAAATTAGGTGATTTCTATATTATATGTTAATAATCTGTAATTTGAGTAAAACGTATAGTAAAACAATTATTCGGCGCTCATGATTTATCAAATTTAAATTATTTAAATAAATTGAATTAGAATTAGTAGTAATTTCCTGGGTAAGCTGCCCTGGTTTAATTTTAGCAACAAAGTATCGTTTAAAATCAATTAAAAGAGCTCTCCTTTCCTTTCTCATCAATTTATTATATCATAATTAATTGCTTATCTATATCTTCATCCAAAATGTGATAATAATAATATAATTCGAGACAAGAGTAAATTCAAAACCATTTAGAATTTTCCCAGGTTGAGATCCGCGGTTGCTTACGTCTCGTGGCCGGTGAGTCACAGGTGGAGAGTAGCGAAACTTGTGCAGCTCTAGAAAAGGATGGAAAGTCGCGTGCGTGTATCGGAGAGAGAAACAACACCGGGCACGAGGCGAGCTTGTATTAGTTACGTGCCTCGACGGAAATTCTGATGCTAGCTTAGTGACAGAGGAAGGCGGCTTCACGGTACTTCTTATTGTTTGGGTGAGCAAACTCGTGGCCATTTCTCAAGTTTTCAAGAGAGACTTGAGTATACGAGTAGACTCGTGCTTCAAATTGATGGACTTTCAGGGAGTTCTCAATCTGGCAATTAGCCTATAACAGTACAATTCAATGCTTGACACGCAAAGGTTATAATCACTTTTCCAACAAAAAAAATGGCTTTAAAACCATTCGTTGGCGAATTTTACTAGAAATGGAGTTTCTATAAGTAATTTTATGTAATTCTGCAATGTTGTTTTGTACGAATTAACGGAAATTAAATTGAAACTTTCAAGTAGTTGTAACAACTAGGTTAATAAAAATGAAAGCAATAACAATAAAATTATTAGCATAAAATTAAAACAATAGAATAAAAAAACATCAAGTAAAATACATGCAATAAATGAAGTAAAAAAAAAGTGATTAAATCAATACTTACCACCATAACAAGGATTTGACTCACTTGCAGTTAGGTGGCACAATAAGCACGCGGATAGAAGGAGCAAAGCAAAATCCGTGGAGTAAAAAAAACTGGAAAAAATATTTTCTTTAAACTCAACGATTAGACTTTGCTTGGATACACCACCTTGATCAAAAAGTTTTAGGACTTTATTTTTAAAATGAAAAATACAGGTTTATTCATCATCATCGATATTGTCCCCTTCAAAGTACTCCCCATCGACTGCAACGCACTCATGCCAGCGCTTGATCCAATCCTCGAAAC
>JAUMHM010087733.1:0-10205 GCA_032362435.1 Melikaiella ostensackeni | reverse complement strand
TATATATCTCGTATATATATATATAATATTATATTATATATGAAGAGTAATATTTTTTTTCAGATTTGTCCTTCTCGAAGTATTGATTCCATAAAGACATTTTTACGTATACGTTTTAAAAGAGGATACCGAAATATGATTATTAACAACAGTACTTTGAAACGAGAAGAAAAATCTTTATTATTAACAAAAATAAGTGTTATGTATAAATAACAATTGATACAATGGAGCATGTGAAATTTATTATTAAGTAACATATATACCATATAAAAATGTGGCATCCTAGAGAATAGAAGTTTTTAATTGTAGTCATTTACCCTCTTATTCATATGAATATACTTTTTCAAATAATATATAGAGAGATGAATGGTTGATTTATTATTAGTTTTTTCATGATTTTGTACGTAACAATATGAGACATAGTAATAATCATTGAACTACTAAAAAAATTTAGAAATAATACAACATTATGTACTTAATTATAATACATAAAAATATATGAAATTATTATCTACTTTTATGATACTTTATATTAATGTATCTATTTTTTATGGAGCATTATAGATTACCTATGAATTATGTTAATAATGGAAATTTTTAAAAAATCTTATTTATTGCAGGAAGGAATAAACAAACATTTGAGATGAAATGTGTTCAAGGTAAAATGACTTATTGTATATTATGTAACAAAAAGAGGATATTCCTAATATGTTATAAGAAATGGAAAAAAATGTATTCAAATGGAATATCTAGACTAAGTGAGAAAAAAATATGTATCTTCCTGGGATATCAGGTAAACTGGATCAGGATATGGAAGATTAATAGAAAATTATATACATATGATTTATACAAAGAAATTTAACTTTATCAGAATATTTTTAAAATAAAGTATATTTAATTTGAATTTACATACAATTGAAAGACTCAATTATATTATTTCTTCCATTGCTTGTATCTATGAGTTTGTTCCATTAACAGTTCCATTTGTGTTTTTCGTTTTAAATGATTAACAGTAGTGTTATTTATATTATTTTTCGGCATATGGCATGGCCCATCACAATACTCGATAGTATCTTGTGGTGAGCTTGAACTAGCATAATCATTTAGGTCATCAGTCGAACTTTCAACGTCAGGAAATTTTACAAAAAATTCAATGTTTTGAATTAAATTTTTAACAAGGTTCAATGAGTTTCTTTCGTTGTCACTACTGAGAAGTAGTTTTTCCAATATTTTCGCCGTTTCGTTACGTGAAAACCCACGGAATCCGCTTTCATCCAAGTCAGTATCTAACATACAACATATAATTTAGAATTTCATTATTCTTTAATTATTTTATATATAAAAAAATCTCCTTGCCATCATTTTCTATTTCTTGATAATTTAAATGAAGATCATTGTGCACTTTCGTTAGAAACACTTTTTTTTGATACCAAATATTCTCTATTCGAACAACTGTTTCAGAGTTAAGTTTTTTAATCTCAGGAAACATTGATTTATATAAAGTTTCACATTAGTCTATTGTTAAATTTGGAAATTCAACAATGTTTCCAAATTTTTCATGAATTTTTGAGTTCAATAAAATGGCTTTCACAAGCAGTTTGTAGGAATTAAATGTTTTCCCAATTTTTGTTGGCGGTAATTGTACGTCAGTGTTTTGTGCTTTAACTGTAAGAAAATAACGAAAAATTATAAATCATACAATATATACATTTTGAAAAATAGAACATTATGCATTAATACAATACCTATATTATTTTTTTATAAAATTATTGTTTCATCAGAATGGGATTAACCACTATTAATGAAACAACAATTTTATTTATAAGGATATTCATCATTTCCTATAATATATAATTATTGTTGGAAGTATTTTTAATTTAATATCATTTTAATGGATTGTTGAATTATTCAAGGAATTTGTTGTCTTGCAACACGATAATTTTTGTTGTACATACTTTCTATCCTGTCAGACATCAAAAATGGTTTCTTTTGTAATCTTGATAATTTCCTAACTTTGAATTTTTTTGAGAAATTTTTCTTCCGTTTTTTTATTTTTTGTATAATAAGTAATAAAAATCAAGAAGAAGTTTCGAGTGGAATTAGAAATTGAAAAATTATCAAAAGAATAAAAAAGACATTTTTTCACATTTGATAATATGTAAAAGATATGAAATGAAAAATGTTATGTTGAAAGACAATAATTTCATGTATAAATTGATAATTTGTCAGGATGGTATAGAATAAAACATATTTTCAAAGATTTCCGTCATATTTAATAATATATAGTTATTTTTCAAGTTGAAATTTCTAATTTTGTTTTCAGAAATATTATTAATAACGAAATTTTTCTTTATTTTTTATAATATATGATCATTTTTTAGATAAAATTTTTAATTCTACACTAATGGGTAGTTGTATATCGTGAAAAATAACGAAAATCCCTAAAAGTAATTTTTATTTGATCTTATCGTAACGATTTATCAAATGTTATAAAAAATTTGTCGTGTCAGAATATATTTTTTATTTTATAGTTTTTTCATTTTTTCAAGTGTGAAGATTTGTCTTTTTTGCTGTCTTAATGATTATTTAACTTTCAATTCTTTCTGAGGATTTTTATTTTATTTCTTTAATATGTCAAATATACGAGTGACTAGCTATTGATCATAGTTTAGGAATTTTCATTTTGAAAAATTAAGAAAATTGAAAATTTTACCTTGACGAATGTTAACAGGTTTTGAAAAATGCTCAAAAATGATACTTTCGAAAATGTTATTCATAAAGAGATTAAAAATTTCATCTTTAAGAATGATTACATATTACGAAAAACTGCAGAAACGTCGAAGGATTAACTTAATTTCTTAGTATTTTTATGAATTGTTAAATTACAAAGGAAATTTGTTATTTTATAGCATAAGATTTTTCATTATTTGTTTTTTCGTAAATTATTTCCTCATAGAAGAAGCTTTGTAATGGTGACAATTTAAGAAATTTTTTAATTCGTTTAATTAAACGTTTCTCAATTATAAAATGTTCAATATAATGTTACGATCAATTGTACGGATGAGTATATGTATGTGAATGTGTATGTGGATGTCACACTATTTTGTGGACACGATACCTTGGGGACGGTTACAGCCAACTTGTTAAAATTTGGTGGGTTTATTTCAATTACTAGTATCTTGAAATTGACCGAAAGAATTTTAAAAATATTTATTGCATTTTTTGGCATTTCATAATATTTTAAAAATCGATTTTTCATAGTAACATTTTTTTCATTACCATAATTCAAAATTGACGCAAGAATATAGAAGATTCTTTGGTTCGAAACGAATTAATTGATTTATAATATTAATACAATTTGTCAAAGGGTAAAGAAGTTATGATCACTTATAATATTTGGAAAATAGATTTTTTATAGTAAGATTTGTTTCAAAAGCATAACTCATAGTTGATGCAAAAACATAAAATAATCTTTGATTCAAGAGGAATCAATTGACTTATGATATTATTAGATTTTATTAAAGAATAAGAAAGTTATTGTCATTTATAATATTTGGAAAACAGTTTTCTCATAGTAAAATTTTTTTTTGGCACATAATTCAAAGTTCATGCAAAAAATAGAGAAAGTTCATGGTTTAACGTACATTAATTGACTCATAAAATTAATATATTGTATTAAAGAGTAAAAGAATGATAGTTATTCATATTATTGAAAAAATCAATTTTCATTGTGAAATTTCTATCAGACACATAATTCAAAGTTGATGCTAGAACATAAAAAATTAATTAGATCATTACGAATTGATTGACTCATTATATTGATACATTTTATTGAAGAATGAGAGTGTTATGGTTCTAGCTGTAATAATGTATGGTAGTATAATAATACTTTCTCTATGAGGAAATGAATGCATTTACTATCAAAAAGCAGAATATTCATGTGTTATAAGCCATAGCTCAGAAACGAGAAACACTGAGCTAATATTGAACTCGTCAAATCAAGCACCGTCGAAAAATTTTTCAGAAAAATCTTCCGACGGGAGTCAAAAGACTAGTTTCAAGATTTGCCAGTATTTAATACGAGTTTGCTCACCCCCTATTATGACTCATCTCTCTCATAAACACTTTCGTCGTGAATCGAGGTAACATCTGCCATCGGCCACTACCTTTCTCGATACCTGCCCTCCATTTTCAAATCTCATTGCCAGTTTGAGTGAATTCCTGGCGCTTTCCTTTCTCTCTTTTCTCTGCCTTCTCTTTCTAACTTTAAAAACCTATGGAATTTTTTTCTTTCAGTCCTCCAGAGTTTTTACTTGAAACTCTAAAATTCTCCCGTTTGCTTTTCAAACTGTGATCAAATTTGAAGAGTAATTCGGAATTATCACTCAGTTCTGATTTTATTCTGTTTATTTTCTAAACTCTGATCAAGTTCCGAAAGTGATTCAGAGTTTCTGATTTATACGAGTATATGGAGAGAGAGTTGGGCGATATAATTTGAATTATCCTTTGAGAATTTGAAGACTTTCTTACGTACCTTGTAAAAATAATTAACAATTTAAAGTTGTCGGGGGCTGGTTAAATATTATATATTAAGTAGACTGAAAAAAAAGAAATAGAACGCGACATAAGAAACTCACGTATCTATGGTAGGGCGTATTTTCATAGCATCTTATGAATGAATCCTCTTATTAATTTGATAAGTTGAATAATGAAATCATTATTGGATGTTTTAATAACGAATAATATGGATAATCCAATATTAATGAACATAAGGATTAGCCATAGATATTATATATAATATTCATAATAATTCATTGCTCGAAAATCCTTATTTATTAAATTTTATAAATTCTAAAGACGCTGTAAGATAGGTCTCACTATTTTAGTGTTAAATTTTGAATTCTAGATTCTTCCAAACGAAATTGAATTTTTAGTAGTTAAAATAAACTAAGTATAAAAAATATATATATATGTAGTTACAAAATGGCTGCGACGTTCCACTCTTCGAAACTCGCCCGTAAACTCTCCCACCACACGCCAGGTCCCTCTCATTTCGCGCCGCCGACCAATGAAAGGACGGGCCCGCTTCTCTCGTGCGAACAGGTAGCGCAAGGGGACTAACGAGGGACCGAACGTCGAAGCGCAGTTAAGTTGACTTCGGGGTCTGATTTCGAGCAGTCGAGGAGCCTCTCCGCTCTAGTCATATCTCGATATAATTTTAACCAATGAAGTGACGCTTGAATATAGAAAAGTTTTATCCTTCCTTCATGGAAATCTCACCCTCCGAGAAGTCTTCTAGTTCTTTCAATCTCTCTTATTTTTGAACTCCACTTTCGATCAACGGGCGGCAGTCTTACATTTCCAACGTATTTACTACGTTGAACATTTCAGCGTCGGAATATCTTCGACCAGCTACAGACGACTCTTCGTTATTCTCGTTTCACCGGGGTCGCAGTAAGTGAAGAAATATAGTCTATTATTTTCATTATTTTGTTGTTTGTTTGTTTTTATCTCATTGTTACCGAATTGCGGGATAGGAACTTAACTAGTAATTCACATGCGGGATCCTCAAGGGAAATGTTTGAGTAGGGAACTGGTTTAGGACTCAACCGAAACTAAACTTAATTTAAAATAGTTGTCTTTCTCTTCTCTGGGACAGAAACTATATTTTAGAACTCACTCGCGGTATCCTAGGGGAACCATTTAAGTGAGGACTAAAATTAGTTATTAATCCAATTTTAACGCGTGTATATTCTGGGCTCCCTATTTTCTCCGCGTCGCCTAAACTGTTCACTCCATCAATACCTCACAAAGGATCTGTATTGTTCCCTTATGATTCCTGTCAAAAAAAGGGCCCTCCACCAGCTCTCAGTACCTCTCCTACTTCAGGAAGGTGACGAAGCGCCCAAGACAAGGCTTCCGTAATCGACAACGGAAGCGCTTATTGAAAGCGACCGCGCTCTTACTCGCCCCCCGGTTCTTCGGAAGCAGCCCCGCCTGCGCTGTCGGCCCCTCTACCATCACCAGGGGTACCGTCATCACTGGTCGTTGCTTTTACCTCACGCGTTTTAAAGCCAGCTCTGACCCGTTAGAGATCTCGCCTTTGGCCGTCTCTTGGAAGCCGTTCCATCCGGTTTCGATCCCGGAACTGAGCTTCTTCCCAATCGAAGGATTACCTTCGCCCACCGAACTCGCGAACGACATAGTTTTTATACCGGTGGGTAGCTCGCCTGAAAAATTCCCGGTCTCTCCGGATCATTCATTTTCACGGGTGAGACGCAATTTAAACTTGTGAATTGACTGACGTTAGTCTACTCTCATAGTAGATGAAGCAACCTGAAAAGAGAAACCCCGCTTCATAAGAGTAGCGGACTTCCTTGCTAACCTGTAATTATCGGACTTAGGGGACTCGACCGACGACACCGCCGTCGCCAGTTACGGTATAGCGCATTCATCATTATATAGGGCTTCTATGGTTCTGCACTCTTTGTCCCCTTACCTCTTTTCGTAGTTGATCTTTCCGTCCCACTGGACCAGAAAACACATGAAATAAGTGCTATATAATCATAAATAAAATCAAAATAGACACACTTAAGATTAAATTCACAGCTAGTTATATTTTATCATATAAAAAGTGGATAATTACTAGAAACGAGATAGAAAATGTCAGAACTGTTTTAAAAATATACCGAATGTGAAACAAATGATTCAAAAATTAAAAATCTTCTTCATGATATTATACTCTTTTCTGACTCAGTAAAACTAAGTTCTATGAACTCAAGTTCTGAAAAATTCAATCATTAGTACATCGCGATTTTCATCTAAATTTTCTTGGGATTGCAATATTCTCAAAAAACAGCGGCGAAGATCAATACTCTTTTTGTTGACAATCCATGTAAACCTTGCTTTCGTAAGTGCTTACGTTTTGCTTAAAATAAAAAAATTAACAACACTGGATTAGAAAACTGCAAATATTTCGTTTGAAATGGAATATAAAAAATATTTTTACGTACGTTAAAATTGCGTTCAATCTGGGCATTATTATGACGTCCTTGACAAGTGAGATATCCAGGATAGCAATGATTTCCATAAAATTCGCGATGAGCCTTCCAACAGCGGTATTTATTCTGCTTGTCAATAAATATTCCTCTTTGGTACGCCGCTTCTTCTGTATCATAGTGAGAAAAAAGAACGAAACTATCACAGCAATTGTTTATTTTTTCAAATCAAACAAATCTTTAGGGA
Organism: Melikaiella ostensackeni; assembly: GCA_032362435.1. NCBI lineage: Eukaryota > Metazoa > Arthropoda > Insecta > Hymenoptera > Cynipidae > Melikaiella > Melikaiella ostensackeni. Next base: position 2,960 of record JAUMHM010087733.1, on the reverse strand, counting down.
TTAAAAATAATTCTTTTCAACTGACTCCAATAGCATGGCGTAATTTGGTGTTGATGTCGAAAATTCGTTTGAAAGATATTTTACGGAAGGTTTCCAGATGCTCATATAACATACTTGCGGTGAAGAATGTCAGTAAAGATGAAGAGTGATGATAAAATTGGCCGAAAATATTTTTTTCTTGAATTTCATAGTTTAGTATATATATATGTGTATATTTAAAAATTGGTTAAACAACATCCGCAGGGTCCACATGGAATGAGTGTCATTAATGAAAATGACACCCGCTCGAAGTAGAACTGCGGTAAATCACACCCATGGCCACGCCTCATAACCGTGAGGTGAGTGGTCAATTGGTACGGTGGAATCGCGATGAAGGGCCGGCGAAACCCTCGTGAATCCTAAAGACACGGAGCGTACTAAGAATGGCAGCTCTTTGCATCAATATCGGGCATTTTCCAGGCACGCAGGTATGGCTCCGAAGTTGCGAACCAGTGATAGTTTCGCAACTCCGAGAGCACCAATGACAAGTACAATCATTTTAGTGAATATTCTTTGTACACACCTCGCAGCTCTCGTATAAGGCCTCGATACCTCTCCCCCTTTTCCTCCACGTTGGCTGTGATTTTGGCGTCGGCGGGAGCCGAGAATGTGGTAACAAACCTCATTCGTTTCTCTTTGTCAAGGAGTACGATGTCAGGCCTTAAGCGTGCAACCTTTAGCCTATGTGCGAATTTCCGGTAAGTTTTGCACAACTTGTTCTGGACAATTGACTATCTCTATGGGAGCGTTCGGCAGGGCAGGGTCGCGGTTAAGACCATAAGAGCGACAAAAATGGTAATGAAGCACTCTTAGGGGCGCATTATATCTGTGGAGATACGTCGTTCCCGCGTGAGTGGGGAACCCAGATGGTATGTGCCATAAATGCTCAGAATGTGCATGCCACGTTCTGTACCTGTAGCTGGGAACTCCTTCACGTGAGATGCGGCTACGGTATACCAATGTGGAAATGACACCGTCCTTATACGCAAAAATGAAACCCTCTGTATCTGAATCAGGCCCAGATAATTTCAGGAAAGCATACGTTACCTCCATACGCAAGGACTGATCGTTTACATTTGTGTGATAGTTTCTGTACATTTTCTTGTCGTGGAGCAGTTGGAGGAAGTTTTTCTCCTCTGTTTTCCTCACTCGATCTTTTAGAAGTGAGGCATCCAGATGAAGTAATGCTCCTTCCTCACTAGACATGTCGAAATCAAGACCAAGAGTCTCGGCCACCTTCTCTTCGGCTTTGTAGATGCACGCTCCTTTGCCCATTGTCTCGTGGTTCCTGACCATTTTCAGAAGATTTCCTCTTCCATTTGCCACGGCAAGAGCCGTACCCCTCTGTATTTCCTCTGAAATCAATTCATCAAATATCAATTCAATTTTTGGAACTGTTCGTTTATGTGAATACAATTACACATGTGCTCTTTTTTTCATTACTTCTCTTTGAGGTCCTATTGATACTGTAGGCGCCTCATAGACAAAATTTGCAAAGCCTGCATTAACAGCGGCACGAACTAATTAAAAAAAAATGTCATAAATCTTTTAAAAATATACCGAATGTGGATAAAACTATTCAAAAATTGAAAATCTTCTCCATGATATGATAGTGTTTTCTGACTGAGTGAGTATAAGTTCTATAAACCCAAGTTCTGAAAAATTCAATCATTAGTACTTTGCGATTTTCATTCGAATTTTGTTGGGATTGCAATATTCTCAAAATACAGCGGCGAAGACGGATCCTCTTTTTATTGACATTCCATGTAAAACTTGCTTCGTAACTGCTTAGGTTTTATTTCAAATAAAAAAATTAACAACACTGGATTGGAAAACTGCGAATATTACGTTTGAAATGAAATATGAATAATATATTTACGTACGTTAACATTGCGTTCAATCTGGGCATTATTATGATGTCCTTGACAAATGAGATATCCAGGATAGCAGTGATTTTCGTAAAATTCGCGATGAGCCTTTCAACAGCAGTGTTTATCCTGCTTGTCAATAAATATTCCTCTCTGATACGCCGCTTCTTCTGTATCCTAGTGAGAAGAAAGAACGAAACTATTACAGCAATTGTTTTTTTTTCAAATCAAACAAATTTTTGGGGATTAAAAATAATTTTTTTTAACTGACTCCAATAGCATGGCGTAATTTGGTGTTGATGTCGAAAATTCGTTTGAAAGATATTTTATGGAAGGTTTCCAGTTGTTCCTCTATCATACTTGCGTCGAAGAATGTCTGTAAAGATGGAAAGTGATGATAAAATTGGTCGAAAATATTTTTTTTTTTAATTTCATAGTTCAGTATACATACATATGTGTATATTTATAAATTGGTCAAACAACTACCGTAGGGTCCCCCTGGAACGACTGCCGTTAATGAAAATGACACCCGCTCGAAGAAGAATCGCGGTAAATCACACCCATGGCCACGCCTCACAACCGTGAGGAGGGTGGTCAATTGGTATGGTGGAATCGCGATGAAGGGCCGGCGAAACACTCGTGAGTCCTAAAGACACGGAGCGTACCAAGGATGGCAGCTCTTTGCATCCATTTCGGGCATTTTCCAGGCACGCAGGTATCGCTCCGAAGTTGCGAACCACTGATAGTTTCGCACCTCCGAGAGCACCAATGACAAGGACAATCATTTTAGCTGAATATTCTTCGTACACACCTCGCAGCTCTCGTATAAGGCCTGGATACCTCTTCCCCTTTTCCTCCTCCTTGAATGTGATTTTGGCGTCGGCGGGAGCCGAAAATTTGGTAACAATCCTCATTCGCTTCTCTTTGTCAAGGAGTACGATGTCAGGCCTTGAGTGTGCAACCTTTAGCCTGGAAGCGAATTTCCGGTAAGTTTTGCACAACTCGTTCTGGACAATTGACTCTATCTCTGTGGGAGCGTTCGGCAGAGCAGGG
>JAUMHM010087732.1:0-10205 GCA_032362435.1 Melikaiella ostensackeni | reverse complement strand
GTTAATCTTAAGATCCATACTCTTCATGCTGGTATCCAGTCTGCTCATCATTCTCTGCAAATCGTCGGCTGATTCCGTTGTAACAATCTTTTCATCTGTAAACGCTAGTCTACGTACTTTTACTGTCCTAAGATCAACACCTTCTTCCTCTACGAGGGCCATTTGTAGACATTTGTCCATGTAGGGGAAGTGGGTCTAAAACGGACAGTTTAGAATTGAAAAGAAGATTACTTTTGAATATTAAATATTAGGTCACAATATATTATGTTATAGGTAATACTTTTATATATTATAAACATTGAAAACGTTAAGAGTCACAATTAAAGCATTCAAATAAGTACACGATGTCGAGAAAAAATGGCCATGTTTTTGGCCGTGTTAACCACACGTGTAGTTGAAATGGCCACCCAAATTAAACAATTATAAACTTTCTTATTTTCTAATAAACTTTATTAGTAAAGTTGTTAAATGATTTCTAACAGTATTTTGTGTATGAAGATAACTTTTTTGTACCAGAAATATGATACAATAACTAAATTTATAAAGTAAAAGCTTAACCTCATTCTCAGTACGCAATATTATTATGAATGGTAATAAGCGTCACAGATTCAAATATTTATCAAGGGTTTAAACATCAGAATAATTGCTTTTAACCAGGAATACAATGTTCGCAAGTGAATACTTTGATCTTTGCAGGGAGATCTGCACACACGCTGTGAACCCACGAATCACAATTCGTGCACCTGATCCAGGTGCCATTTTTTTAGCAGCCTAGAGAAGCGTTGAAACTACAAAATATTTAAAGGCTTAAACTTACTGCAAAGAATCTTTTATTGTAAAGAAAAAGTAAACAATAATTTTTTGAAAGAGAAATTGGGTTCAATATGTACCTTTTGCTTTTTTGTTCCTGTTTTCTAATCGTCGCCTGATGGTTGTTTTCGGAATATTATGAAACTGTGATGCCTTCAAAGTGGTCATTTTGCCTTCTTGTACTGCAACAATCGCAGACTTTGAATCTTCGCTGCTCCATTTTGCCCTTCCGCTCTTTCTTCTGTATTTAGTCATTTTTTAAGCTGCATCAAGATTTAAAATAAATAAATACTGAATTTACTACTACTGTACGTAATCGTAACATGTCGGACCGAAATTTACAGAGCCCTTTATCATTTATCATAATCTTGGAGTCAAGGTCCAACCTTAAAATCAATTTTTGTATGTGATGCGCATGAAATATTAGTTGAATATTTTTTTTCGTTTTGTGATCTTAATTCCTTTTTGAACGGAAACATAATTACTAAGTAGATCAATAAGTAATTTAATATTTGTTACAAAAAAAAACACATATTCAAATGTTCAGGTTAAGTTTCAAACTTGTATTTTTTCAGAAAAAAGTCTTGATATATAATACATTTTTTCGATCTATAGTCATGTTTGTATTAAACAATTATTACCTGTGTTGAAGGAAACCATATCTAGTTCTAAAATTTGTTCATTTGAATGAAAATATTGAATTTGGGGTTGGAACGTTTATCATTACTTTCAATATTGCGTTAGTAGTGTTATAATTTATACGAAAGTTGGCTTAAACATTAAAAATTTGAATTAAATGTAAATCAAAAGATTTGCTTGACAGTTAAAATAAGTGAAAGTAAAAAAGTGTACTTGCAAAGTTTACACTTTGCATGACAGCTGACTGATTGCATTTTTCTCCATCGCCTGATCGCTTCGCCACACCGCGCCGTGTGGTGGCGCACAGGAGGCGGCCGTTTTAACCACACAATCCACTGGCCGTTTTAGACAAGTGGCACTACTTTTATGTCTTATTTATTTTTAATTAACATATTTATCATTTGACATTAGTTAAATACTGATATAGCAGCTAAGTGTGTGAACTATAAATTACCATAAACAACAATAAAAATAATAGAAGTTAATCTACATAATATTGTGCCTAAAGTCCAATAAAAAATGTTAACACAATTAAGTCTAAAACTATTATCGTGTTCTATTATTTGACTTCAAATATTTGATGCATGAAATTACCTCCCTAAAATGTGAATTCAATTAATTAATATATCTGTACTACAAAACAACATTGATCTGGCTTTTCTAATATATTATTAAAGATTGGCCATATTATCGCACTGGCCGTTATAGTCCCACTTCCCCTATATATTGAACATCCAGGAGAACATAACGCAGCCTCGCCTAACGCCCTGCTTTATATCAAACCAATCGCTCAATTGTCCATTCACTCTAACACTCGCTTGACTACCATTGTATATTGCTCTTATTGCTCTCAGAAGCCAACCATTCACTCCATATTCTTTCAGGACTCCCCAAAGTTTGGATCTTTTCACCTTATCGAAAGCTTTTCATTCGGTGAAAAATTCAACTCTTTTATTGAAAATTAGTTTTTTTTTGGTTGAATTAAACTGTTTTTGATTTAAAATTACATTTTTTGTTGTTGAAATGTATGAACAATTACACTTTTAGTTGAGGAATCATATTTTTTCGTTGAAAACTAATTTTTCAAATTGAAAATTTAACTATGACATTTTTGGTTGAAAATTGATATTTTTTACTCGAAAATTCATATATTTTGTTTAAAATTCTTCAATGCCTCAATACCTAATACAAAGTTTTCAGAGAGACTTCTCTCGGTTCGCATTCGGATTAATACTAACACTCATTAACATTGAACGGACTCCTAAGATTCCCTTACCCTCTCGCTACAATTGAATTTTATTGATCCAGGACCGCGAGAAAAAAAATTTCAACTTTCTAAATAGGAGAGCGATTGTCGACTTCTCAAGGTTTATTGTGGGCTGACTCATCCCTTCCCCTTTTATAACTAACTCTTTAATGAATCAGTCAATTAAGCAATTAATTCAATCAATTCCCTTGATCAATTTAATGAACTTCAAATAATTATTAGTAATAAAGGACTCGAGCATAAAAATGCAAAAGTAAATAATTTTCAAGAATAGGGCAAATTTAAGAACCATCGTGAGAGCCTGCAAACGTACGTCGCATATAATATCCAATCCAACAATAACTTAAATTTGAACTAGAAACGAACAAAACAAAACGAAGATGATAAACAATACAAAATATTATTTTTCAGTATGAAACACAGAATGAGGATTTTTGTTTGTACTCTGCTCTCCACTTTTGTTATAGGGGGAACTATTAAAGAGTAGGTACCTAAAATTTTCAACATTTTTATATCCTTCACAAAAAATAATTGAGAACAGTGATTGAAACAGTGATTGCAACACAGCTATTTGTCTAGTAAGGACACCAGTCAATAAAGCATACGGAAACCGTAAGACTAATGAAATCTGAGTGAAATATTTTTTTTGTTTCGCATTGGGGCTGAATGCTATGGTACAAAACGGATCCAAGATGGCGAAACAAGATTTTAAGATACACTTTTTTTTGTAGAAGTGATATCGTTTTTCAACGAAAGATCTTTTTAATGATTTGCGGCTGTTTTTACTACAGTGGTTGTTTCTTCTTAAAAACCAACAGAAATCAGCCATCATTGTCGTCTTCCATCTACCTTAGTAGTGCTTTTCCTCTTGCTTTATGTCTTGGTGAGAACGTTCACCATCTCTTCACTGAATTCTCCAAGATTGTCTGGAAAGTAATCCAAATGAGAAAATGAAAAGTGCACTTTATAACTCATCAAGCATCCCAATTCCTTAAAATTTTTTTGCGTAGTAGATACAATTTTTTAATAATTAGCGTCGCGATTGTTACCTACAAAGTTTTCAGTCACCCCTTTGAAACTCACCCATGTCAGGACCGACATCACATCCAACGCCTTGACAAATTGCTTCATTAAACCAAGTTTTATATGAAGTGGCAGCAACAATATTTTTCCGGGATCAACGAGGTTAGCGTTTGTAATATTTTTTGATCCAATTGCTAATTCAGTTCTAGGTGGGTATTTTTTTTTTCCAGTGCTCATATCGTGCATGACTGTCCCATTCGCAAATGAAGCAGGGATGTTTTGTGAATCCTGATTGCTGACCTAATACTATATTCATCATTTTAAGATCACCACAAATAAACCAGTCATGCTCATAGTACTCTAGCTTATCAAGGAAAAGTTTTATACTTTCATGTGATTCTCTTAACGTGGTAGAATGCGCGAGAGGAACAACGGCATATTCATTGCCATTATGAAGTAGAACAGCTTTAAGACTGATCTTAGAAGAATCAATAAAAAGCCAAAAATTAGTTGGATTCTATATCAGAGGGATAAATTCATTTATAAATCCTCGAACATTATCACAATTTTGTGGGATTCTTCTTTTGAAAAATATTTTTGAAATTCTTCTTCTCTCTATCGATATTTGGAGACTTTAGTTCCAGGATACAGCATATCCTCTCTTTTAGCCACGATGCTAGTAACTCGGTTGAGTTCTTCGGAAAATCTAAATCGCGCACAGGATGATCCAGACTATTTTGATCAAATAGTATAGGTTTAAGATCAAGAGAATCAGAAGAATTTACAAAATTACTGCCATCAAAGCTTTGGAATGTTATGTCATCAGTATCTGCAGTCTTGACTGCATTTCATTTGAAGTACGAATCCTGAACTTAGCTGGACTCATCGAGCTTACACTTGGATAAGCCATTCTATATTTAAACCTTTCATTATATCCAGTAATATCACAAGGACAGAAATAGCAATGTGACTTGTTTGCTCGCGCCAAATTGCAAGTTCAAGGACAACTTTTGATGTTGAATCACGTTTGCTCCAATTATTCAACATGATTCTGCATGAATTACATATACATCGAGGTAGCCATGACTCATCTGAGTTTGTCATTGATATTTTAAAACAATCCCAATTTTTTTAAATAAAGTCAGTTATAAATCTGCGAGTGTTTGCAGGTTCGTATTCACCCCAAACATAACAAAAATTTTCATTTTTATCTTTGCATGGCAGTCTTAATGATATCATTAAACCAATTGAACTTCCAATTAAAGAAATTGTAGCTCTGGAAAGAACTGATCAAATACCTTAAACAAAGTTCAAATGAAATATTACACAAATATCTCAGAATTTTCAAGCACCACTACTCCATTAAGTAAAGACGACAATCAAGCATACGGAAACAGTAAGAGTGAAGTAATTTGCGTGAGATTTTTTTACTCATAATATCTCGAAAAAATTTGGTCCACTTCTGCTAAAATTCAAAGGGCATATTCCTTTAAGTTACCTACTCTTGCATATTTTTCCTTATTCCTTAATCCTGTCAGCAAGTAGAATATAATATATATAATATCATAAATAAATCATATTCGCAAAGCATATATTGAAGTCAAATTCGCAGTTCATTTTAAAACAGTTGAAGTATATGAAGGCATCAGAATGACAACTAAATAACGACCACAGATTTTTTTTTTACATAATGAACAAAAACAGTGATTTGCGACAGGTTTGCAAATATAAAATTTTGATAAAACTATAGAACCATGTGTTTTCCAAGAACTCTACATTGAAGATGTGAAGACTACAGTGATACATTTTTCCTACATTTTTCATAAAATTTACCACATTCACATCGACTTAATTACTACAGTTCAAAGATTATTTGCAGTATTGTTGGCTAAACCTTCTTTACGCAAAAATACAACAAAAAAAACGAAACAAAATTTATTTGTTTCGAAAACTATTGATTGTAGAGAAAAATTTTGGAGACAAAATAGTTGCGGTTTTTTAAGATATTCAAGCCTGTTACAAAAATACATCATGCAAAATCAACACCTTTCTTGATAAATTATAAAAACTACAAGAAAGTTTTTTTTTATCGTAAATACTAGTGTTGCGCTCTCGCATACAAAACTGGATAAGAAACAAAAATAAAATTATTTCTATACTACATGATATAAAATTGAATCGTAGCTCTTCTTTAATTATTCAGATATAATTTTGTTGGACAAATATCAAATTTTTGGGGTGCGGTGAAAGAAATTCATAATATATATTTGGTACTACTAGTGTAGACTGATCCTACTAAATTCGGAGCCAAAAATCGGGGCCCCTCACTTCTTTTGACAGCAACTTGCTCCAAAAGTGTCCCAGAATTTTTTAATAAAAAGCATCTGAAAGCCCAAAGCCTTTCGAATTCAACGATATATTAACTTGTATCAGAAGAAATTTGTGCCAATCGTTGGAACGTAAGACATCCCAAAAAAACTTGGGTTTTCAGCCACCTTTCTTAAGCCTCGACTCTCATCTGTTCTCAAAGCAAGATCAACGTTAGAAACAATCTGAAAAAAATTTGTTTGATATTTTTTCAACATTCGTGGATGCAGTACATGTATCAAAATTCTGAAATATTCAATAATTTACTATTCACGGAGATTTATTTACAGCACTTCATTCTAAGAACAAATAAAGATAGGAAGCCGTTTGATGGCTCCCCATGTACAGTTTTGTGATATTATGATAATATTGTGATGATATTGATGATATTGTATAAATAAAACGAACGTGGGGTTTTGCAGAACCTCTTCTGTGATTTTTTCTTCAAATTTCGGAAACATGAAAAGAAGATATTCTGGAGAAACCCACCTTTTTTATTGTTTTCAGTAGTTTTCAAAAGTTTCTGCTTATAATCAGAAAGGCATCTGACTAGCTATATGTGGGCTAAACCGTTTTTGTGGTCGAAAGAATTTTTTTTCATAAAAATGTAATTTTCAGATGTAAACGGTTGAAAATATCTCAAATGTCAAATTTTTTTCTCAAACCTGAAAAATACGGATTGCCTAATTGTTTTAAAAAACCTCTGTGAGAGATTGTACAAACTGAAGTTCAGAACCTGCCGCATTTGAAATGGTTTCGACCTGAGATAGATGTCAACTCATATTTTAGGTATTATGGGCATAAAAAAACATGTCTCGGTAAGACAAATGTAAAGATACTTTTAAAAATTGCAATATTATATAGTATTGCAAGGATACAAAAATTTCTGAATAATATAAAGTAGCAAATCAATCAAGGTATTAATTACAATAATTGAAATATAGAAAAATTTGCATTAAAAAAGTAAAGTTCATTCAATGTTTTAGACACTTTCTTCAAAAAATTACCCCAAAAACTAATGTATCGTAAAAGTACTAAATGAACTTCAATAATAAATTGATATGACTGCTAATAAACGTAATAATGTGCTAACAATCAACACATAATTTTTTGAATTGACCTTACTCAAAGATTCGAGTGAACATATTGTTGAATTCGGGAGACTTTGTGTTTTCAAATGCATTTTATTAAAAAATTCTGGGACTCTTGTGGAGCGAGCTGCAGTCAAAAGAATTAAGAGGCCCCGACTTCAAGTAGTCTTAAATTATATATTTTTCAAAGTTTAAACTTATAAGCTTTCTATTTTTTCTTACATAATCAAGTGAACAGCGAGTGGCAAGACATAACACAAACTAAAATAATGCAATCTTACATCTGTCCAAAAGCTTCTTTTAGCATGCAACACCTTACGCAAAATTCTTTGTATTATAATCTGTATTATGCATGTATTATATTAAATATTCAATAAATAATATTTGAATTCTAAAGAATTCTATAGATGCAATAAAAAAGGCCTATTTGCACCGAAATTTTGGTACTAATACCCGAACTTTTTCGATGCATGTTGACTGGGCACAATGAAAAAACTTTTATTTTAAATCTTCTAATTGGAAGGGGATGGGAAAGCTATTGATTGGGTTCAAAATTACTCCCCTGGAGTTTCATTTGAACAAGAATTCATTTTCCTCACCCGCATCGATGTTATACAAAAAAATAATGAAGAATCGAACGTTTCTTATTGTTTTGTGAGAAAAACAATATTTTAAGGCCGGAATTGGTAGGAAAAGTTAAATACTGCAAGTTAATTCATAGCTGCTTGATATGCACCTCGTCATAAAAATTTCTTATGTTCTCACAATGAATTGCAAGTTGAAAAAATCTGCCCGCTTTGCGGGCACATTCTCGTCCTGCGCTTCGCGCTCGGTGTTATATGTTCTTCATGTACAAATTTATAAATTTGTTTTTGATTTTGAATGAGAAAAGAAATTTATTTACTTAAGGCTCAATCGGCCTTAAGGAATAGATTCTCATCATAATATTCGCGCTTTGCGCTTGATTTTCTGCGCTCACCGTATAATATATACAAATAAATAGTTAAAAAGACGATTAAAAAAATTTTCTTGATTTACGATTGGTCCTATAAAGAAATGTTTAACAGCAATTTTATTTGACCTTTTGAAAACACAAATTCTACTTTTTTGACTATTTTTTTCTTATCTCGCGTCCTTCGGCTCAAAAATAAAAATAAAAATATTCCGGTACTATTTTCTATACTTTAAAAACAAACTATGCCTCCTACCAAAAAATGTTAAGAAGCAAATTTACAGGTCTTCGTAAAAGCAACAATTTTTATATCTCAACTTTCTTTTGTATTCCGCGTTATTTGGCTAAAAATTTGAATATTCGATTTTCCAAGAAAATTCGAAAAGCTGTTATGACAATCTTGTAGAACTCTCAAGAAGAAACGTTTTTCTTTTTTTGACTTTTCTCATATCGTGCATTGTTTGGCTTAAAATTGTCATTTTCGTTTCTTTTTTTGAATTTTGTAAATGCTATAACTCTCACAATTCTCTTTTGATCGAAAAAGGCCATGAGGATGAATTGTTCGACTTTCTGAGTAATACAAATATCCGTACATATAATTTGTGAATTTGAAATGAAGTGGTCTCAAAAATTTCAAAAATGCTCTAACTTTTTGAATTCTTGTGCAAAATGGCTGGCTAACAAACTTGACCTTAATTTTAGGACACTCAAAGAGTATACCAAAAGCCAATCTAATCGGTCAATTCTTTCGATAGTTATCGTGCTCCCAAACTAAAAATCTACAGACACACACACAGACAGACAGACGCATTCGTAAAAACATGCTTTTCGGGTTGAGGGGGTCTCAAAACGTGGAAATTGGACAAAAACGGGGGGGAGGTGTCAAATTTTACACAAATCTAATACATTCTGTGATGAGAATGTAAAAAACTGACAGTCCTATCGAAAAAACAAATGCATCGCTGGATTCGTCTCAACAATATCCCTAGGCAGCGGTGGACTGGCCTAGGTTTCAGGGTGGGATTCCACCCTCGCCCTCCTTGGTGCGGCGCCCCTTAGGGTATCTGGTTTAAAACATATGCTTCGAAATTTTCTTGAAAATTAACTAAACGTGAAGTGTCACTGATACATAACGCAAAATAAACTACTTTTTAAATATTTTTTGCTAATCAGTTTTCGTGTATTGCGATCCTGTTTCCACCCGCGCTTCTAGGCGCCCAGTCCGCCGCTGTCCTTAAGAGTATTTTGAATTAGACCAAACAAATGATTTTTTAGGAAATTACATTATTTATAATATTCAGGATTTTTCAACCAATAATTGAAAAATAATAAGAGATTGATCACAACTGCACAATCCTCTCCGAAGACCTCGCAATGAACAAATTTTCAAATACATAGTGTAAAAAGGTTCATTTAAACATTTTATGCAGTCTCTCCACTATAGTTTAATATAAAATAATACAATAAAATATGCTACAATACAATATAATACAATCACACTGAATCCCATGGGATCAGATTTTGATCCAAAAAGGAATGAATTCGTTCCAGTGGGAAAAACCATTGACATCTACGATACGTAGAAAAATATGAATGAATTTGTTATTTTCAATGTGGTATTTATGTACTTGTCAATTGTTCTTCCCACTGCAACAAATTGATCTACTTCCAGATTAAAATGTCACGCCTTGCAATTTATTGTGATAAAATGTCTCCTATCAAGATATTCTGTCAATTCGGATATGAAAGATGTCTTTTTAGAAGAAAGGTATCGTCTGAATTGATTCGCGTAGAATTACGAAAAAGACTGCTATAAAGTATAAAATTTTCCAGTTTAGAAAAAGATTTCAATCTGTAAAACATTCGTTGAGTATGCTACATTGTTACATGCAGTTTGGTTGCAAGTTGAAGTACAGATTGCTTGAAAGAACTCTGCAGTAATAGACATATTATACATTTTACATTCTCATCATAATGAGAAGGTACGAGGTGTGACAATTAAGTAATGAGACTGATTATACAAAAACCATATATTTGAAAATTATTGTACAACTCT
>JAUMHM010087731.1:0-10205 GCA_032362435.1 Melikaiella ostensackeni | reverse complement strand
TTAGGCTATTTTTGACCCCCCCCCCCCAACACCCCTAGTTAATGACCTCAGTTTTGGCTTCACTCCCTCCCACCTCCTGAAAGTAACGTGACTGTTGTCCAAACGCAGATTTTCCGTTTATTCTGCATTTTCAACAACACCAGATATAATTTTTCACAAAACAGTTGCATTTATAGCCAAATAGTTGAACTTTCATGCAAAAGATACGAATTTTTAACAAAGTAGTTAAAATTTTAACAGAATAGCTTGATTTACAAGCCAAAAAGACGAATTTTTTCGAAGGTAGTTCAATTTTCAACAAAAAAGTTCATTTTCAAACAAGAGAGATGAATTTTCAACCAAGAAAGCTGACCTTTCTACCATAAAAGAGGAATTTTTATTCCAAAAGAATGAATTTTTAACAGAACTGTTAAATTTTCAATCAAAAAAGTGAATTCAACAAAATAGTTGAATTTTCAAGCCAAAAAGATTAATTTTTGAGAAGACAGTTGAATTTTCAACTCATTTAGTTGAATTTTCAACTCATTAATTGAATTTTCAACCAGAAAGTTCATTTTCACCCAAGAAAGATAACTTTTCTACCAGGATTGATGAATTTTCAATCCAAAAGGACGAATTTTCAATAAAACTGTTGAATTTTCGACCAAATAAAAGAATTCTCAACAAACAAGAATAATTTTATACACAAAATAGTTACGCATTTAGATGAGAGGAATAATTTTCAATCAAATAGAAAACGAATTTTCAACAGAATTGTTAAATTTTCAACCAAAGAGGTGAATCTTAAAAAAATGAATTTATAACGAAGTACTTTAACTTTCATCCAAGTAGTTGAATTTTCAACAAAAAAAATTAATTTTCTACTAAGAAGATTGACGTTCTACCAAAAAGACGAATTTTTAATAAAATACATTAATCTTAAACAAAATAGTTGAATTTCCAATCTAAAAGTATGATTTCTCACAAAGAAGCTTTTTTGTTGAGAAATCATATTTTTGTAAGGAAAATAAAAAAAAATGATAAAAATTAAAGTGGAAAGTTAAATGATTGAATTTTCAAATGAAAAGTTTATGTTCAACCAAATAGTTGAATTTTCTACTTAAAAACTCAAATTTTCAACCGAAAATATGAATTTTTAACAAAAAAGTAGATTTACATCCAATTGGTTGAATTTTTAACTAAAACAGATCAATTTTCAACAAAACAGTTGCATTTTTAATTGACAAAGAGAATTTTCAACAAGCAAGATTAATTTTCAACAAAATAGTTGATTCCTCAACCAAGACAGATGATATTTCAACCAAACAGTTGCATTTTCAACCAAAGAGAAGAATTTCAAATCAAGGAGATTAATTTTCTACCAAAAAGACGAATTTTCAGCCAATTACAATATATGAATTTTCAACTAGAAAAGATCAATTTTTAGTTTAAAAAAATTAATTCTCAACAAAAAAATAGTATATTGTGCTACAAGTGCGAAAAGTAGGTAGTTCCACACGAGTGTGAAGTTTGCTGTACGAGCCAGAGGTGAATCGAAAGGGAGTTGTAGGCAAGTCAGAGGCAAGTACTGTAAACTTCACAAGAGTCACCACTACCTACTTTCAGCACCTGTTGCACACGATATTTTTTGTAACAAATGCAGGGAATGCTTGATCTGAGAAACAATACGAACAAATTTTCAGGAAATTTGAGGAATTTATGGTAGAATTACCAAAAATTAATGAAACTTTCTGGAAATTTTTGAATATCAGAAATTACGAAAAACTTTGGAGATTCTCGGTAGGGTATCAAAAATTTCCGGAGACTCAAGCCACCTCAAGTTTTTGGTATGAAATCTAAAAATTTCCAAAATTTCCTGATATTTATGGAAAATTTATAAATTGCCAGAAATTACAGGTATCCAACAATATCCAAGAATGTTGGAAATTTTCGGTAATTTATTGTCATTTATCAGTGATTTATGGTAACTCATCACTTAGAGTTGGTCCAATCACTATTTACTGTTTACAATCAGCCTGTCAAGTGTCAACTGATAATGAAGTGAGGTTACGGTTCCGGCAATCCTGGAAAGTAATTTTGGATCGAAATGCGCAAGCGTAACAGCTAGAAAAAGTAATCTTGCTGAAAGAGCGTAAGCTCCGCAGCAAGAAAAAGTCTTTTTATAACTGCTTTTTACCACGGTTTCGGAATTGGTCATTTCCCGCACGCTATACATGCCTCGAAAATCGAACATTCTGTGCATACGTTACAAAAAACAAATTTTCAACCAAAGAGATGAAGTTTCAACTAAAATGATGAATCTTAAAAAAAATCGACAAAAAAGTTCAACATTGAATCATATAGTTGAATTTTTAACCAACAAGATGATTTTTTAACCAAGAAGATTAATTTTCCACATAAAAAGACGAAAAATCAACAAAATACATAAATTTTGAGGCGCATTAATTTTCCCAAATTCTATTTTACCTAAAATAATTTAACTGAATAACAAGTTGCTATAATTTTTATTTATCCTAATGCCCAATTTACCTAATTTTTATCTTTCCGAATGAATTTTTGTGCTAATTTTTATTTTTTCGAATTACCCTTTGTCTTAATTTTCATATTTCCGCATTACCATTCGACATAATTTTTATAATACCGAATTACTATTTAACATCATTTTTTTCGGAACTACCATTTGTCATACTTTCTATTTTGACATTATTTGACATAATTTTTCTAATACTGAATTCTTATTTAATATAATTTTAATTTTTCCGAACTACCATTTGCTATAATTTTTATTTTTCCGAATTATCATTTGTCCTAATTTTTATATTTCCAAACTGCCATTTGACATAATTTTTATTTGTCCGAAACACTATGCGACACAATTTTTTTCCGAATAAGCACATAACCTAAAATTCATTTAAATGAAACACCATTTGTCATAATCTCCATGTTGTCGAAACTGCATGGTACATAAATTTCATTTTTGTAAAGATTAAACTACTTGTTTGAGAATGCAATTGCTTGTTCGACCATTTGGTGGAAAACTCAACTATTCAGGTAAAATTTTAACTATTTTGTTGAAACTTCTTTTCTTTTGCTTGAAAGCTCAACTTTTTCGTTTTAAATGTAATTTTTTGATCTGAAATTAATTTTGTTATTGTTGAAAATTCAATTATTTGGTTGAAAATTTATCTCTTTTGGTAGAAAATTAATCTTTCTTGGTTGGAAATCCAACTATTTTGTTGAAAATGCAATTTATTCCCATTTGAAATCTTGAGCGTTTTATATTGAATTCAATGTGGTGGTACCTATACATTAATTTGATGTAAAAGAATTTATCCCTGTATTATTTTCCTCTTTTTATAAAAAATCATCCTGTTTTCCCTGTTTTGAGAACATTTTTGGCTGTGAAGTCTGTTAAAATATTATGTTCGCATGTTTTGTGTTTTATTTTAAGCCTTTTAAATTTTTACTCAAAAGAGTGGAAGGGGGTATCCATCTTTGTGATGTCACCCTGGGGGGTTCAACCTTTGTGTGCTGATCTTTAACGAAGAAGGGGAGGGGTGAAAAAAAGTTTTGAAAATAGAGTGACGTAGTTTTTGAACGGCCTCTTATGGTCGTTCCCTAAGCTATAAAACAGAAGTTCTAAATTTTATTAATTTTATAACAAAATAAAATAATAATTTTCAACATTTCAAAAAATAGGTACTCCTTCTAGAAGCAGGCACTGAAGAACTAGAGTATAATCGTGTGCCTGCCTTACATGATTCGACTCCAGGTAGTAGTTTAGATTGGAATTACCATACTCAACCAGAAAGAAATGCTTGTGGAGAAAATAAAGGCTGCGTCTGCCCTCGTGGAAAAGTGAGATTTTAAGCAAAATCTCAGGGTATCAAAACGTTGCAAACTATTAATAACTAATAATGTAACAAGTGAAAACCATCCATTATACAATGTTTGGATATGATTTTTTAGGTCAATTTGATACTTGGTCATTTTGTGTGTTCCAAATTTGATTTAATCTCTTCAAATGTTTTAAATTGAATGTCTAAGCACATGTTATCAAAATTGTGACTGGTGAATATCCAGAAATGTATCCATTACTGAGGAATGAGCAAACAAAACATGACAAATCCATTTCTTGAAAAAAATGAGTTACGCATGATTTTAGCATTTTCAGAACTCAAGAAATATAATTATTAAATTTGTGAAGACGATTTTTTTAATTGGCATTAAGGTCTAGAATATTTATTTTATGTCTTAAATAATTTTTTGAATGATGATAAGCATAAAGCTTTTCAAATAATACGGAATTAAATGCGTTTTGTCCTAGGCTGACTCGGTGGACTCGTCAGTAAGGTAATGCGAATCAGCCTTGCCTTAGATACATTGAAATTTAATTGACTTAAGACGTATAATATTCTAGATTTTCTTAATGATTTTCAATTTTTATAAATTTGAAATTAATATTATATAACACATTTCGGCTACGGATAGGGACCGGAATTCAACTTAAATGATGAAATCTTACATGAAATTTATGTCACTTGAATTGAATTTCGGTTCTGCTCTGATACGATTTTTATGTCAATTTGATACTTGGGCATTTTGTGTGTTCCTAATTATAATTATTCTCTTCAAATGTTTGAAATTGAATATATAAGCACATGTTATCAGAATTTTCACTGATGAATATTCATGCATGTATTCATTACTGAGGATTAAGTGAACAAAACATGACAAATCCATTTTTTGAAAAACATGAGTTACGCATGATTTTAGAATTTTCAGTACTCAAGAAATATAATTATTAATGATGTAAAGAAGATTTTCAAATTGGTATTAGGGTCTAGAATTTTTATTTTATTTTATGTTCTTTATAATTTTTCTAATTATTATAAGTATCGAGCTTTTCAAATAATACGGAATCTAATGCGTTTAGTCCTAGACTGACTCGGTGGACTCCTCAGTAAGGCAATGTGAATTAGCCTTGCCTTAGATACTTTAAAATTTAATTGACCTAGGATCTATAATATCATAGATTTCTTCAATAATTTTCAATTTTTGTAAATTTTAAATTGATATTATATAACACATTTCGGCTGTGGATAAGGACCGAAATTCAACTTGAATGATGAAATTTAACATGAAATTTATGTCACTTGAATTGAATTTCGGTTCTGTTCTGATACGATTCTTATATCAATTTGATACTTGAGCATTTTGTGTGTTCCTAATTTAATTCATTCTCTTCAAACGTTTAAAATTAAATATATAAGCACATGTTTTCAGAATTGTCACTGGTGACTATTCATGCATGTATTCATTACTGAGGATTAAGGGAACAAAACATGATCAATCCATTTTTTGAAAAGAATGAGTTACGCATGATTTGAGCATTTTCAGAACTCAAGAAATATAATTATTAAATTTGTGAAGATGATTTTTTTATTTGGCATTAAGGTCTAGAATATTTATTTTATGTCTTAAATAATTTTTTGAATGATGATGAGCATCAAGCTTTTCAAATAATACGGAATCAAATGCGTTTCGTCCTAGACTGACTCGGTGGACTCCTCAGTAAGGCAATGTGAATTAGCCTCGCCTTAGATACTTTAAAATTTGATTGACCTAGGATCTATAATATTCTCGATTTTTTCAATGATTTTTTTTTTGTGTAAATTTTAAATTAATATTATATAACACATTTCGGCTATGGATAGGGACCGAAATTCGACTTAAATGATGAAATTTAACATGAAATTCATGTCACTTGAATTGAATTTCTGTTCCGTTCTGATACGATTCTTAGGTCAGTTTGATACTTGGGCATTTTGTGTGTTCCTAATTAAATTTATTTTCTTCAAGTGTTTGAAATTGAATATGTAAGCACATGCTATCAGAATTTTCACTGATGAATATTCATGCATGTATTCATTACTGAGGATTAAGAGAACAAAATATGATCAATCCATTTTTTGAAAAAATGAGATATGCATGATTTTAGCATTTTCAGAACTCAAAAAATATAATGATTAAATTTGTAAAGAAGATTTTTTAAATTGGCATTAGTGTCTAGAATTTTTATTTTATTTTATGTTCTTAATAATTCTTGTACTTATTATAAGTATCGAGCTTTTCAAATAATACGCAATCTAATGCGTTTAGTCCTAGAGTGACTCGGTGGACTCGTCAGTAAGACAATGCGAATCAGCTTTGCCTTAGATACTTTAAAATTTAATTGACCTAGGATCTATAATATTCTAGATTTTTTCAATGATTTTCATTTTTTGTAAATTTTAAATTAATATTATATAACACATTTCGGCTGCGGATAGGGACAGAAATTCAACTTAAGTGATGAAATTTAACATGAAATTCATGTCATTACTGAGGATTAAGCGAAAAAAACATGATAAATCTATTTTTTGAAAAAAATGAGATACCCTTGATTTTATCATTTTCAGTACTCAAGAAAAATAATTTTCAAATTTGTAAAGAAGATTTTTTAATTAGCATCAGTGTCTAGAGTCTTCATTTTATTTTATGTTCTTAATCATTCTTTTTATTATTATAAGTATCAACCTTTCAAATAATACGCAATCTAATGCGTTTCGTCCTAGGCTGATTCGGTGGACTCGTCATTAAGGCAATGTGAATCAGCCTTGCCTTAGACACTCTAAAATCGAATTGACCTAAGATGAATTATATTTTGGATTTTTTCAATTAATTTTCCATTTTTCAATTTTTCAATTAGTATTCTATAAGACCATTCGGCCACGTAAAATGACCGAAAATCAACTCAAATGATGAAATTCAACATGAAATTTGCGTCATTTAAATTGGATTTCGGTTCTGTTCTGTTGCGATTTCTTAGGACTATTTGATACTTGGTCATTTTGTGTGTTCCTAATTTAATTTATTCTCCTCAAATCTTCTAAATTGAATATATGAGCACATGTTATCAGAATTATGACTGGTGAATATTCATACAAGCATTCTTTACTGAGGATTAAGCGAACAAAACATAATAAATCCATTTTTTATTTCATATATATTGAATATATTTCATATTTCATGCTCATGATTTTAGCATTTTCAGTAGTCAAGAAATATAATTATTAAATTTGTGAAGAAGATTTTTTTCATTGGCATGAGGGTCTAGAATTCTTATTTTATTTTATATGTTGAATAATTTTTTTAATTATTGTAAATATCAAGCTTCTCAAATAATACGGAATCTAATGCGTTTCGTCCTAGATTGACTCGGTGTACTCGTCATTAAGGCAATGTGAACCAACCTTTCCTCAGACACTCTAAAATCCAATTGACCTAGGATCAATTAAATTTTGAATTTTTTCAATAAATTTTCCATTTTTGAATGTTTTAAATTAGTATTCTAAAAGACCATTCGGCCACGTAAAATGACAATTCAATTTATAAAGAAAATTTTTTTCAATTTGCATCAGGGTCTAGAATTTGTATTTCATGTTTCAAATAATTTTTTTAATTATTATAAGTATTTAGCTTTTCAAATAATACGTAGTCTAATGTGTTTCGTCCTAGGCTGACTCGGTGGACTCGTCAGTAAGGCAATGAGAATTAGCCTTGCCTTAGACACTTCAAAATTTAATTGACAAAGGATCAATAATATTCTGGATTTTTTCAATTGATATTCAATTTTCGTAAGTTTTGAATTAATATTATATAAGACATTTCGGCCACGGATAAGGACCGAAATTCAACTCAAGTAATGAGATTTAACATAAAATTTATGTCATTTAAATTGAATTTCGTTCCCCATCCGTGGCATAAAGGTCATACAGTATTAATTTAAAACTTACAAGAATTGGAAATAATTTGAAAAAATGTAGAATATCATTGATTCTGAATCAGTTAAATTTTAAAATGTGTGAGGCAAGGCTGATTCACATTGCCTTACTGACGAGTCGAGTGAATCAGCCTGGGACAAAACGTATCAGGTTCCGTATTACTTGAAAATCTTGATACTTACCTGTATAATAACAAAATAAGTTATTGAAGAAATAAAATAAAATACAAATTCCAGACCCTAATGCTAATTAAAGAAATATTCATCACAATTTCATACTTTGGGTCAATTAAGACCGACATCTTTTGATATCTTTTGTAAAGATATTATCTAACGATATGATTATTGACCTTTGGTTGAGATAGAAAAATGCTATCATAGTGAATCCTGGGGTTTTACTTTCATCGTGAAGTTCGATCAAAGTGATTTGCAGCAGACTGATATTCAGTTGTTTAAAATGATCCAGATTTGGCATCGAAATTATAATTGACGAGTGGTACATATTGATATTTGATGCATGTATCAAATGCATCAAATGCCAGTGTTCACCTTGTAGCACCTTACAGCACCTTAGGGATCATTCACAAACTATGTGACGCGTTTTTCTTTTGTTTATATCGTTGTATTCTTTTTCTCTTCACGGAAATCATATCCTCATTTTTATTTAAACAAAAGAAAAACGCGTCATGTAGTTTGTGAATGATCCCTTATTAGTCATCTCCTAATTACATAAGGTTTTTTTCAGAAATTTTCAAACCCCCTTACTCCAGATTTGCTGTGAGAAGTATTACAAATGAACATCGATGTCTATTTAAAGTATTATTCTTAGTCTATAAATGATTGAAATTCCTATTTATTCATCGCAGGCTTTCCCCTCTTTTCCCCTTTTTCTCGTTATCCACTTATATGAGAACTGAATTGATACAACCCCATAAGAAAATGCAACTATTTTTTTTTTGAAAATGAAATATTTTTCGTTGAAAAGTCTACTATTATATTTTTGGTTGAGAATTTATCTTTTGCTTCAAAATTTTATTATTTCGTTCAAAACTTAATTATTTTCTTGAAAATCTCAACAATATCGTTAAAACGTCATCGTTTCTGGTTGAAAATTCAACTGTATGTCTGGAAATTCGACAAATTTGTGTAAAATTCAACTATTTTGCTGAAAATTCGACTTTTCAATTTCAAATATAATCTTTTTTAGTAGAAATTTCATCCTTTTTAGTTAAAAATGCAACTTTTTGGTTCAAAATAAATCTGTTCCAGTTATCCATTCAGCTATTTTGTTGGAAATTCGTCTTTTTTGGTTGAATTCAACTGTTCTAGATTTAAAATTTAAATCTTTTTTGTCTTGAAAATTATTTTTCTTTTTTGCTGAAAATTTACCTGTTCCATTTTTGGTAGAAATGTTTTTTTTTTCAATTAAAAATCCAACTATTTGGTTGAAATTTTATTTATAATCTTGAAAATTAGTTTTCTTTTAGGGTGAAATATAAACTATTAAGTTTTTCGTTAAGAATTCTTTTTTGCTTGGAACTTCAATTACTTGATTAAAAGTTGAACTACTTTTTTCAAAACTCATTTTTTTGTTACAAATTTATCTCTCTTCATGAAAAATTCCACTTTTTGATTGGAAATTCATGAATTTTATTGAAAATTTGTCTTTTTTCACATAGATATAATTTTCTTGCTTGAAAATTCAACTATTTGGTTGATAATTTATCAATTTTTTTTAAATTCTTATTTTTGGGCAGGAATATAATATTCTTAGTTGAAAATGCAACTGCTTGGTTGAAAATTTATGTATTTTGTTGGAAAATCGTCTTTTTTGGTCGAGTTCAACTGTTCTAGACTTAAAATTAATTTTTTTTGGCTTGAAAATTATTTCTTTTCTGAAAATTTACATATTCTATTTTTGGTTGAAAATTTATATTTTTAGTTTAAAATTCAATTATTTGGTTGAAAATGTATGTATTTTGTTAGAAATTCACCTCTTTTGGTATAAAGTATAAATTGGTATGGTATAAAGTCATTTTTTTGGTTCAAGATTCATTTAATTTAAAATTCATCTTTTTGGCTGAAAATTTAACTCTTTTATAGAAAGTTCGTTTTTTTTTTGGTTGGAAATTGAACTATTCGGTTGAAAATTTATGTAATTTGTTGATAGTTTATAAAAAGTAAATTTGAAAAAAGTAATCTACTTGTTTGAAAATTCATCTATTTGAACAAAAATTCATCTACTTTGTTGAAAACACAAAACTTCGACACGTTAAGGTTTTTCGAAGATTCGATTTGTAGAAGATTGAAGTTCCTAGGAAAGTTTAGGGACAGTAGCGCTGTCTGTCGATGGCGGCTGGAACTACGTAGCTGCCCCTAT
>JAUMHM010087730.1:0-28594 GCA_032362435.1 Melikaiella ostensackeni | reverse complement strand
AGTTTTGCACACGATTGAAACCCGAAACACCTCTTTTCATCATAATGAATCATCGTGAAAGCATTAAATCTATTAATGTATTTATACTCAATATAATCTTAGATAAAAAATGTGAAAACATGTGCGAAAGAACAATTTCTGCATTCCTGGGGTGTTTTAAACTTCAAATTCAATAATTATTATGAATAATTCAATATATAAGAAATTACCCAATTTCATTCTTCACAATTAGTCATCGAAATTTAAAAACCTGCTAAGAAGTACTTTGCTATGCTATGGGTGATTTCTCTTGTACTCATACTATTTTTGAGAACACTTTGCTTCCTTACATGGATAACATGAATTTGTTTCAACATAATTGTTTTATTTCATATCGTCTTATAAATTTCATGCATATCTACGGTTTGTGGCTTCAGGCTATACAGATTACTTCCACAAAGAAATTGTCTTTATAAAATATGAACTACACTGTCTTCAGAATATCAATTTTTAGAATTTGATTTGGAGCCTAGAGGATGAGGGTTCTTGGGTCAAAAGAAAATTATAAGTACGATTAACAAAATTGACGAATATATAAACCGTAAAATAAACATGTAACGCGAACTTATTTGCAAGGTTTCATACACATTTGTTAAAAATTTGATTATTTTGTTAGAAATGCAACAACTGCGTTAGAAAATCTTGTTTTTTCTGGTGTGAAATTCATGTGTTTTGTAGAAAATTTGCCTTTTTGGCCTAAAAAATCGAAAATTTACGATTTTTTTCTTTTTTGATTGAAAAACCTTCCTTGGTCGACACTTCAACTCGCTTGTCGAAAACTCATCCTTTCTATTTTGAAATTCATCTCTCTTAGTAGAAATGTCATCTCACATGGTTAAAAATGCAACTGTTCAGTCTAAAGTTGAACTACTTAGTTTGAAATTTATCCCTTTGGTTAAAAATTTAGTTACCTTATTGAAAATTCGTTTTTCTTTTTGTTGAAAACTAATTTTTTCAACTGGAAATTCAACTATTCAATTTGTGCTTGAAAATTAATTTTTTTTAGTTAAGATTTCATATATTTTATTGAAAATTCGTTATTTTCTCGTTTTCCACTTAACTGAGAACTGAATTAATATGACATGAGAAGAAAATCCAACTATTTTTGGTTGAAAGTAAATTCTTCAACTATTTTTGGTTAAAACATCTACAATTATATTTTTTGTTAAGAATTCATTTCTTTATGTTAACACTTTATTATTTAATTGTAAAGGCAATCATTTCATTCCTTGTTGAAAATATATCTTTTTTAGCTGAAAATTCATGTATGTTGTTGAAAATTCGTCTTTTTGATGAAAAAATTATTGTTCTTGTGTTAAAATCAACCTTTCTGGGTGCAAATTCATCCGTTGTGGGTAAGGCTTCAACTTCAATCTTCTTGTTTAAAAAGTCTATTGTCTTGTTGACAATTCGTCTATATATGCGTCAGATATGCATGGAGCTGTGTAAAAATTAATTTTGGATCCTCAAAAGTGGATGACTGTGATCTGACGGTGATAATCACAATGATAATATGCAACGGTTTGATGTCTCGGGACTCATTGTGTATCATATGTTTAACGCTAATTATATACGAACACGAAACAGAAGGTAAAAAACATTTAATGAGCATTATTAGCATTTCATTTGACAAAGGAACATCTTTACTCATTGCAAGCCTTGGCTTTTCCCAGTGATTCCAATTAAATATTCTACATTCATAAACAAAACGAAAGAATTAAATTTAAACATATCAGCACGATAATTTAGGTTTCAGGGTTACGCAAATGTAGTAAGAGAATGAAGTGTGTTTGGACTGATTGTAATATTTAAGTTAAAGAATCAGCGTCGGAAAACAAATCCTCAACATTTTGTCTAGCCGCTGCTCCTGGAGTTTTCTTTTCTGTTATTTGATTCCTGAAAAAAACCCTGAATTGAATGGTCAAACTTTGGTAAAAAAATGCTTTCAAATTTTTTTCGGCTACAAATGAAAACTCCAGGAACAGTGGTAAGTCAAAATTTTGAGGAGGCATTTTCAAAAGTTTATACTTTAAAAATATGAACCAAAAAGAAATATGTACGTGACCTCACGAATCCCCGTGCAATTTCTGAAGTTCCTTAGGTGGATTCAACTTTAATTATAATAATCATTCTAAACTGATATTATTCAAAGAATTACCCAGTTGCATTGCTTGTGAGTAATTATAGTCATCACAATCTAAAAAACGGCTAAGAAGAGTTGCGGATAAGAGGCCCTGTACCGAAGGTTTCCACTGAACACGGTTACACAACTCAATAAGCAGTCGTGGACAATGGTCCAGGAATGGTCCCGAAAAAAAATCCCAAGCCAAGGCGTGATCAACCGTGCAGAAGACTGCAAGGTACCAGAGAGTGGTAACTCATACGGTGTCTCTAGGATATAAAGTCACCTCCTGCAGTAGTGAGACCTTACCCGGCGTGCGTGGCTCTACGCGGCGGACCATATATTTCCCTAGCTACTCGTGGGACTAGTTATGGAGGATGAAATTTCAAACAGAAGCTTCTGAGAGGAACTATTTGCTGGAAATTTAGACGTTACGGAGGAGAAGGATAGGAGTTCCAGAACTGAGGTGGAAATCCACAAAGATAGAGTGAAGAGTTTTATGGAGAAGACGACCAAGTTTATCGGAAAGCTGTAGGGCATACTCAGCGAAATGGAGAATTTTTTCGGGACAAAGAAAAGCATGTATCTACCAATCAAAAATGGCTATATGAAACTTTCAATGTGGTCGATAAGATGTGGGTGAGTGCAAGATTAACAGAAAGCTAGTTTGATAGCATCGAGTACCATTTTACTAAAAAACTCGGCAAGAAGATCAAGCAGCTTAAGTCAGTAGCACGTTCAAAAGACACGATTTTCAAGGGAGCTCAAACGAAGCAATAAGCCGAGGCAACTCCCCAACCGGTCTTCCGGTGAAGAACAAAAGATCCTGCCGCAAGCTGCCAGAAGAACAACACCTCCAAGCAGGTGAGAAAGAAGCTCAAGACTCGGCACGAGACCTAGAATTCTGAGAAACCGGCACCCTCTGAAGTAATGCGAAAGCAGTTTCCGTAAAATAACTGCCAAGTGTATGCCGAGTGTCTTTGAAAGATTTCCCACTATTCCTCGAAAAAAAAAAACGAATCGAATAGACAAAGTGCGTTTGATCTAATGATAATATATTGGTCCATATCGAGTCACATGCGGAATGTTTCTTCCGCAGCATTTCACCCTTGCGGCATGTCTTCTCTGAAGCAAGTCCCCCCTGCGAGAGAAAAGCCGCAGGTTTAAAACTTGGGTTCGGAAGGCTTGCTTCAAGATTTCATTTTTCATAATTAGTCTTCAAAATTAAGAAACCTGCTGAGAAGTACTTCGCTACATAATAGGTGTTTTCTCTTGTACTTGATATCGCATTTTTTGAGCACTTTGGCTACTCGTATGCATAACATAAATATGCTTTCCTATAAAGGCAAGAGCATAGATACCAGAAGGTTACTTCAAGGTTAGTCCACGATTGGACTTTAGAAACGGACGTAGAAAATAATTGTGCTACGCTCACCAAATTTCGGTGTACCTAATCCACATTTGATGAAACGACTTTTCACGCATATTGCATGTATTATTAAAAAAAAAATCAAGTTTATCAAAGTTTTGCTTCTATGAATAAAAAAAGCGTTCATACTAAACGACAGACAACCACGTAAAGTTTTCGAGTTGATTTTTGATAATGCAGATATACAGATTGCTTTCACAAAGAAATGGTTTCTATAAGATATAAGTTACACTATCTGCAGCATATTAATTTTCAGAATTCAATTCCTAGCCTGGAGGATGAGGCTTTGCGGGTCGTCCCGGATGCTTTCTTCCTTTCGGCTTTTCGAGTATAGGGCATGCAGTAGTTACTGGTGCAGGCTTGGTGCAATTTCCTTCATATGCCATTTCAATCTCTGGAATAATTAATAATATGAGTTTTATCTTTCACATTTATAGGGAGAATTAAAGTAAATTACTGTCACTATCCCATGACAGTGATTTTATAGTTCTTAAATAAATATAATTTCCTTCTCTGTACGTCGTAAGCAAAAATGAGGACTTAAACAATCAAAAGTCATTGCCTAAATTTTTGTCCGTTTACCAAGTATTTCATATTTTTCCCTTCTTCTATATGAAGGTGATTTTTCGTTTTAAAATTGTTATTTTTAGCTTCTTAAGATTGCTCTTAATAAATAAAAATATATTTTTGTACAACTCACTTAATCCACACTTATGTATGAGGCAATCTCGTTGCATTAAACCGGTATATTGGCAACCATCTTTACCACAAAATGGATATTTTCCTGGTAACTGAAATGACATAGTTCTTGAAAATTAATTAAGATGTCTGCTGTTCAATGAAAAGAATCTCGCAAATGACATTTTCTATAAAGACTATTTCCCAGCATACGCGCAGGGGCAAATAACTGTTATGTATTCCAGATGTCACTCGCTAGGTTCTTTTGTTGGACATCAGATGTTTCTTGTCAGAATCTAGTTCTCGACATGAAAAATAGGAAACGAATTTTTTTTATACTTACTTCACAATCAAACTGACAATCAATTTGTGCGGTTGCATTATCCTTTCCTATACTATAATGAGGTTCCCTAAATATCTGTAAAAAGTTTAATGTATGCTGGCATGAATATTACATAGATATCGATTGTTTCATAATTGTATCATTAATATTTAATACAATAATATTACATTGGTCGGCAGGCCAAACACCGTTTATTTTATTTTATTATTTATAACTGAGCAAGAAGCTCCCCTCACGCTTAGTAGCGACAAACATGCCTTTATGGGAAAGAAAATCCATTTTTCAGGTATGTATATATATATATATATATATGATAAGAAAAGTATCCAACCAAGTGAGTGTCAACGCGTACCGAAATTTATGTACGAATGGCCAGAAAAATGAATTTTTAATAAAGGTTACGTGGAGGATTATATGAGTATTTATACACGAATAGTTTAGAAACAACGAAATTGTCTATTTATACCGAAATTTGGGTACGCGTATACACAGACGCGCACAAAATGAGAAATTAAACACAAAATAAAAACTCAGATCAAAGTACTTTTTAAGGGTTGAATTGTCATGACTAATTATGACGAAATGAAAATAATAAAGTTGAACTCACAGGAGGGAGATTATCAGAAGTGGCAGAAGAAATCACTGATGAAGTTGCGATTGCTTCAAAAATAAAACATATCAAAATCATTTTCTGGTTATCATTTTTTGACAAATATTAAATGTTTTGAAAATGTATAAGTTTCAAGTTATTTTGGACTGAAGTTATTCGAAATTATTGGTTAATTTGTACATTATATAGGGATCAATTACTTAGTAAAAACGATGAAATTACTGTTTCCCACATCTTGAAGGCTTTATAAGGTTCAACAAAACTTTTCTGGATCTCAATAGTAAGTCAACTGTAAAATCGTCGAGTAGAATTGTCGTAAATATAACGCCTAAACACGTGTCGCGTCTATAGTTTCAAGGTTTCATATCACATGTTTATGACTTATTGTATGAATGTGAATTAGAAGATTAAGAATGTATACTCATCCTTATCAGCATACGAGAATTGTGAAGTTATTGCGATAATATGGTAAAAAATTGCTTCAGTTATCCCTGTGATTGTCTAAGATAATAATAAGCATTAATAAGACACCAAAAAAATGAATTAAAAAATTGAAAAAAAGTTACACTGAACCAAAAAATCCACACCATCTCAGGAGGTCGTGTAGGAAGAGTGAAACTCAACAGGAATGTCATAAATTTTTTTATCTTTCTTGAAAGTAGTTATTTTGTTTTTCCAGACATTCAGAATAACAAAACAAAGGAGATAATTGAAGAAATCTGCCCACTGACAGAGAAAATTTGTATACCTGGAGTGCGAGTGTTTCTCCGCTCAGAGCTCCTTTTGAAATTCGCTGACGTACCATTTACAGGTGTTCCACAAACCTGATAAATTTATGGTAGGGATTACAGTTTTATAATAGGCCATCATAAAGATTAATGTCTAAAAGAGTTAATCCCTAGGTTCAGAATACTTCAGAACTTATGTCCAATTAAGAGAATAATTAGAGGATTTAAGAGTAGAATAAATAAGAGAGAGAGAGAGAGAGAGAGAGAGAAAGAGAAAAAAAAGAGGAAAACAAAAAGAAAAAAATATATGGAATTAGTAGAACAAAGAGGAGATGAACCTGAAATAGACTGTAAGAAAGTGATAAAATATATAAAAATCACTAGGATCCTTCTCTTTCCTTAGCTGCTTTGTTTTTATCAAATTTAATTCAAGGAAAAATTATTATTGCTTAGAGCAATGAATGTTCGAGTGTGAAGAAATCTAGAAATAAGATAGCTCAGAAGTAGGGAATAGCTTGTAAAATTAGTCAGCTCAGGGATTATTGAATAAATCTTCTAATCTGTTAGAAGAATCTTATTCTTTCTCCCATGTGAAGCCCCTTTATCCTTTATTTTTATTTTCAATCATCTAATTAGACATAATTCAAATCATAATAAAAAAAGAATTCTCTTGATCGATTAACATTATTCAGTTAACCTCACAGTCGCATGGTTACAATTGCCGCCCAACGTGGGGCATGAGGAGTTGAAAAAAGGACAAGATTCTTTCAGTTCTCACGTTAAATCAAATCGATAAAAGTAAGCTCATAGAATCATTTTTTAAAGGAGATAAGAATTGGGAAAGAGTCTATCTGCCACCAACCTTTAGAAAAAAAATTGTACCACAAGGGATGGTAGAGTTAGACGAATGATTAGAAAAGCGCGAAACTGAGTATAATAAAGTGAATGTATCCAACGGAATGGAAGAATTAGATAAATGGTTAGCACAGCGTGAACTCGAAAATAAGTGAAGAGAATGTACTGAGTAATGAATGCAAATGAGTGAAAAGGAACATTTAAAGAATCAAAAGAAACTTCATAAGTGAAAATCAAAGAAGTACAATGACGAAAAATAAACTATTTGTGATTAGTGACAAGTGAGTGATTATGAACTATTTTTTTGTAAAAATAAAAACCAATAAAAATGAGTGAAACCAGCTTGCGGTACTCAAAGGCCTCAAAAAGATCTCAAACGGAGGAAGACAGTAATCAAGACGACCTAGATGCGACCATTAGAAACGCCACATTGAATAATCCTGAAGAAACCCTTGGTAGCCTTCAGGAAATGGCAGAAACAAGCTCAGAGTCAATCTGGAGGGAAATCAATCGTCGATTAAATAAGCTGGAGCAGCAGACGCAACGACTTTTAGAAGAAGAGAAGACCTATCGAGAGCAACAGGACGCTGGAAAGGAAAACGCCTCACAAACAAGGTTGAAGGCACTCGAGATGAGTATCAATAGGTCTTTGGTGGCAACGACTAATGTGACACAGAACCTAGAAGAAAAAGAAAACAGAATGCAAGCACAAATCAACCGCCTAGAAACCGCCCATGCTCGAGTAGTGGAACGAATGACCGAAGACGTGGAACGAAGAACCAATGATGTTGTACCGGTCGTCAAACCTAACATTAAGTACGTCCTACCCGAGTTCAAAGGGGAGGGAAATCCCATGCGATACGTACGCCAATTAAAACAATATTGGGAGGTAGTACGCCCAAGAAATTGTGACTCTGAGTACCTGATAGAGAAGTCTCTATCAGGCCCACCAAGTGACAGGTGACTAATAATTAAAGATGGAGTCACCGATCTCAATATGTTCATTTCCAAATTTAAACAACGATACTGGAATGAACACATCCAACACGGAATCCGGAAAAAGTTAGAGTTCGGCTATTACCAACACGGAAAAGATCGCTCTCGCGCTGAGTACGCGACAAAAATGTTCGCAATCGTGAGCGAATTAACACCAGCTCCAGAGCCAAACGAAGTTATACGGAAACTCGCCAGACACTACGGCGACGAGAACAAATACGCCGTAATAGGCCGAGGGATCAACGATTGTGAACACTCAATAGAACTCCTCGAAGAGTTCGACAAAATTGATGGGGTAAATACGGGATGTCCAGAAGCCCGTGACTGGAAAAGCCGAAGCAATCCAGTAAAGGAGAACGCCTATGGATCGCGGAACTCGTGGCGACCACAGAGCCCAGGGAACAACTACCCAAGGGCAGGTGACGATGGCCCATGTAACCCTGACAACTGGAACTCCCAGCCACAGGCAGAAAGCACGCTACGCACCAACACAGACACAGGGCCGAGGCAAGGCACAAACCCAGGGGGGCAACGAACCTCATGGGAAGGAGGCTCCTGGCGACAGAAACAAAATCAACCGGCCTATGAAATTCAGATTATGGAAATCGAAACAACCCAAGAGTCTGAGAACCCAACCTCTTCGCCTGACGATTTATCCAATCAGACGGGAAACGGGCAGGAGCCGCGCCAATAAAAGAAGAAAAAATGTTAACGCGGCACCCATGGAAATTTTTGTTGCAAACATGCTAACAAACACCAGAGAGGAATTAATGGAAGAGACTTCTGGAATAACCCCAGAGAAACGCTCAAAATGTTATACGTCTAATATTCAAATAGCTGGTATAGTAACAATAGCACTCATCGATACAGGAGCCGAAATTACGTGTGTTTCAGAGGAGTTTTTAAACCATAATAAAGAACGTTTTGCAAATTCCCCCTGTCTGCAGTGAGCTGGAGCGGCAGTCGCAGGGCCAATAGGATTCAAGGCCGTACGACTAAGTAAACAAATATAAGCCGACGTTTATTTACCTGATACACTAATTCAATTATCCTTTTTAGACGTGCCACGACTATCCCGAATGTGTCTCATCGGAATCGATGTTTTAAATGAGCATATGACAAAAATCGACCTAGACACGAGAACTCTAACGTTTCCTTACCTGGATGGAGAACCGGCTATCCGAATTGTACAGGATGAAGTGAAGGAAGAACCAGAGGGGCACTAAAATCTATGCACTATACGAGCCCACGAGGAAGAAGACATCCCCATGAACGATACGAGCGAAGAAATGCCACACGCTAATAACGTACAACCCCCTCTGCACATTACGTGGAATGGAATTCAGGAAAAAATCTATGAGAATCAAAATCTTCAAAAAATCGAAAAAGAGGAACTGGGAAGAATATTGTGGACGCATAGAAATGTGTTTCGCAGAGAACCTGGTCTCCTAAACAACTACTAACTCGTATTGAAAGTACGAGAGAGACAGCCATTCGTGAGCCGCAGTTATCCAATTCCAATGGCAAATCGTGAGAAGGGAGATCAAGAAATTCAACGTATGCTGCAAACGGGTATCATTCAACGCTCAAATAGCCCTTATTTAAAACCCGCAGTACCGGTAATGAAAAAGG
This sequence comes from Melikaiella ostensackeni, assembly GCA_032362435.1. Classification (NCBI taxonomy): domain Eukaryota; kingdom Metazoa; phylum Arthropoda; class Insecta; order Hymenoptera; family Cynipidae; genus Melikaiella; species Melikaiella ostensackeni. Next base: position 19,162 of record JAUMHM010087730.1, on the reverse strand, counting down.
ACGGGACAATTCGCTTATGTTTGTACGCGAGGAGATTAAACGAAATTCTTATCGAGGACTGGGAGTGTCCAGAATCAGCCGAAATTCTGTTTCAACGATGTTAAGGCATGAATATCATGTCAAATCTTGACATAACGAGCAGCTTTTGGCAGGTGTCACCACACCCCGACTCCCACCAGTACACGGTTTTCCAGTATTGTGGCCGTAGCTATGAATTCAAAGTCGTACCGTTCGGGTTGAAGACGAGTACAGCTGCACTCGTACGAGGCCTCGACCATGCACTTTTTGGCATGGAAGAGCAGATAATCACATTTGTTGACGACACACTCATTACCTCAGAGACCAACAAACAACATCTGGAACACCTCGAGGAAATTCTACAGAGATGAGAAGCGAAAAACCTATCCCTCAACTTGACGAAATCGCATTTTTTCTGCAAAGAAACAAAATTTCTAGGATTTATTCTGACCTCTAAGGAAATAAAACCAGATCTAGAAAAAATCAGCAGCATCCACGAGTTCCCAGCACCGAAAAACATCAAACAATTGAGAGGTTTTCTAGACTTAATAAGTTTTTATTCAAAGTTTAGCGATAAGCACGCAACCGTAACCGTACCTCTTTTAAAATGAATAAAAAAGGGTGCAATATGGAACTGGGATGAAAAGGCCCAAGAAACTTTTGAGGAAATAAAAAGACTATTCGGCGAATCAATTATGCTATATTTCCCGGACAAACAAGGAAAAGAAATAATAACGTTAGCAAGTCGCACATTGTAGAGACCCGAGTTAACTTATTTGACCACAGAGAAAGAGTTACTCGTAATCGTATGGGTATTACAAAAATTTCGCACCTATCTGCATGGTGCAAAAATTGTAAATCGAACAGATCAGCTGGCACTCACGTTTTTGAAAACCTGTAAATTCGTGAATGCCAGACTCACTCGATGGATCTTGGCCATACAAGATTACAAAATCAAAGTTGAGCACTCACCGGGAAAATTGAACGTCATGGCTGATGTACTTAGCCGTCTACACGATGAGGAGAGCTACTGGCGAAATCGTGAAGAAACCAGGGTTACTATAAATGCGTTAACATATGAGTGGACGCCTGAGATGGAGAACAACATAAGGAACATTCCTACACGACAAAGAGAAGACAAACGAGCCTACAGTTAAAGTACGAACTCTCACGAGGAATCGACACACGCGCACGTTTTAAAATCATTAATGATGTTCTTTATCATTTTAATGGAACAGAGTACAGGATCTTTGTTCCAACAAATTTAATCAAAACACTGATAAAAGAATGTTACATCTCATATGGACACCCAGGAGCGGAAAAAACTTACAAGATTTTAAAGAAATCATTCTACAGTCCACGCATGGCAGAAATAACAAGGAACATAATCTCAACTTGCGACGCCTGTCAAAGAAATGAAATTTCTACACAGGCGCCACAAGCGCTACTCGAGCCAGTATTACCCCAGAAGCCTCTAGAATTGATCTCAATCGATTTTTTTGGCTCCTTCACAAAAACAAAATTCGGTTACGAATATTTGCTTGTAATGATCAATACTTTTACCAAATATATTAAACTGTATCTCCTAAGAAAATCAACGAGTGAAGCGGCCATAAAGAAATTGAACTTATGGGGAAAAAACAGTTTTTTGTTAATCTAAGATTTCAAAGCCATAAAATCTTGCAAATCATTCCGCCTTGCAATATGTTGTTCAGAATTCATCAAAGAATGAATATCAGTCATAAATTTTGAAGTTGAGATATTTCATGGTACTCTTATGGGTCCTCAAGGAATACCCCATAAACGCTAAACACGAATTTGATCTAATATTAAGGTTTATTAACGCTTTATGAAATTTTTTTTCCATAAATCATCACGAGTCGGTAATCTGACAATGACCAGTAGTTTTTCAAAACAATTTTGAATGATTTTAACCATTTTTGGTTGTTTAAACATCTGATTCATTCATATGAGTCGAGAATGTAATGAATTTTCTAGACAAATTTCAATTTTTGTGAGCACTTATTTGTTTTTAATACAACTCTTAATCATTTGAAGGAACTGAAATTGTTTAAACAATTTCATTTCCCCTGAATATTTTATTTTCGCCATTCTTCTACAGATGTGAATATTTGTAGGTGATAATTTGTTTCTGAACAATACTCTAGAATATTTAAACAAATTGAAATTGTTTGAAAAATTTAAACAAATATAATAAAAAATATATATGAATGAATAAATTAAAATAAGGATAAATAAATAAATATTTAAAAAATATGAAATTGTTCAAACAATTTGAGTTTCTTAAAACAATTGCAGATTTTTTGAACAATTGAGAGTAGAATTGAAAACAAATTAGTAATCACAAAAATTGACATTTTTCTGGGAAATCCATTACTGGCTATTGTCAGATTACCGACTCGGGATGTTCTATGGAAAAGAAATTTTCAAAACGCGTTAATAAACCTCAATATTAGATCGAATTCGTATTTGGCGTTTATAAGGTATGCCTTGGGAACCCATAAGAGCCATAAAATAACTCAACTTTGAAATTTATAACTGATATTTATTTTTTGATGAATTATGATCAACATATTGCAAGGCGGAATAATTTGCAAGACTTTATGGCTTTGAAATCTTAGATTAACAAAAAACTGCTTTTTCTCCATAAGAAACATGTGTTAAGCTTTATGGTGTTTGAGGCACGGGCTAATTATTAACCGATTTGGCTTAAATTTGGATGAGATGATTTCTTTAGGTATTCGAAAAAAAGTGGGAGGTGAGAGCAAAAAAATTCTGAATTTTTCTTTCCACTACGTAATGAATAAGTGCTACCCTAAAAAACATAGACCAATATAGAAAAATTATAATTTTTCTCATATTGGGAAATTTAAAAATTTCTGAAACATTCCTTGTTGGTCCCAGGGAGTTGTAAATCATTCAGAAAGAAAATAATAATAATTTCCAGAGTTGCATATTCTTTTTCTGTTGTTATCGAAAACTAATTGTTTTAACTGAACACTCAACCATTTTAGTTGAAGATTCATCATTTTAGCTGAAAATTCATTCTTTTGGTTGAAAGTTTTATTATTTGATGAGAATTTATTTATTTCGTTGAAAATTCAACAACTACGTAAGAAAATCATTTTTTTTGCTCTAAAATTCAACTTTTCTTTAGAAAATTTGCCTTTTTGTCTTGAAAATCAAGAAATTTTTTTGAAATTTTTTTCTCTCTTGACTGGAAAACCTTTCTTGTTTGGAACTTCAACTCTTCTGCTGGAAATTCGTCCTGCCTATTTTGAAATTCATCTCTTTCGGTAGAAATTTCAACTCACATGGTTAAAAATGCAACTGCTGGGTTAAAATTTGAATTACTTTCTGAAAAATACATCCCTTTGGTTAAAAATTTAATTACTTTATTGAAAATTCGTTTTTATTTTTGTTAAAAATTAATTTTTTCAGCTAAAAATTCAACTATTCAAGTTTTGCTTGAAAATTTTTTTTTTGTGTTAAAAATTCCTATATTTTGTCGAAAATTCTTTTTTTCCTCGTTTTTTTACTTGACTGCATTCATTGTAATCTGAAGATGATAATCAGGATGATGTGCAACGCTTTGATGTTCCGGGGCTTATTGTGTATCATATGTTTAACGTTAATTTTATTCGAACACGAAATAGAAGGTAAAAAATTTTTTTTCAGCATATTTAGCATTGCATTTGACAAAAAGACATCTTTACTCATTGCAAGCCTTGGTTTTTCCCAGTAATTCCAACTAAATATTTTATATTCACAAATATAACAAAAAAATTGAATTTAAATATATTAGCATGATAATTAAGGTTTTAGGGTTACGCAAATGTAGTAAAGAAACGAAGTGTGTTTGAACTGATTGTAATGTTCAGGTTGAAGACTGAACGCCGGAAAGCACAACCTCAAAATTTTAACGATCCACTGCTCCTGGAGTTTCCTCTTCTGTTATTTGAATCCTGGAGAAAAATTCTGAATGGATTGGTCAAAATTTGGTGAAAAAATGCATTTACCGTTTTTTCCGGCTACAAAAGGAAGCTCCAGGAGTAATAGTGAGTCAAAATGTTGAGAAGGCGTTCTTGGAAGCTTATTCAAGGTAAAAACTTTAAAAATATGAACGGAAAAGGAATATCTACGTGACCTTACGCGCTTCTCTGCAATTCCTGATGTTATTTCGTAAATTGAACTTCAATTATAATAATCATTCTAAACTAATATTATATAATTAATCCCCCAATTCCATTCTTTATAAGTAATTATAGTCATAGCAATCGGAAAAACTGCTAAAAAGATTGCGGATAAGAAGCCTTGTCCTGAGGGTTTCTGCTGGATAAGGTTACACAACTCAATAAGCAGTCATGGACAATGATCCAGGGATGTTCTCGGAAAAATATCCGAAATCAAGGCGTAAACAATCGTGCAGAAGACTGCAACACCCCAGGAAGTGGTAACTCATACGGTGCCTCTAGGATATAAAGTCACCTCCTGGAAAAGTGAGACCTTATCCCGCATGTGCGGTTCTACGGGGGCGGACCATATACTTCCCTAGCCACTCGTGGGACTAGTTAAGGGAAATAACATTTTTGAACAGAAGCTTTTGAGATGAGCTATTCCCTGAAAATTGAGACGTTACGGAGGAGCAGGATAGGAGTTCCAGAATTAAGGTGGAAATCCACAAGGAGAGAGTGAAGAGTTTTATGGAGAAGACGACCAAGTTTATCGAAAAGCTGTGGGGCATACACAACAAAATGGAGGAATTTTGCCCGACAATGAAGAGCATCTATCTGCCAATCAAAAATGAGCTAGACGAAACACTAAATGTGGTTGATAAGATGCGGGACAGCGCAAGATTAACAGAAAGCTAGTTTGATGATTTCGAGGATTATCTTACCGAAAAACTCGGCAAGAAGATCAAGCAGACTAAGTCAGCAACAGGTTTAAAAGACACGGTCTTCAAGGGGATTCAAATGGAGCAATGAGCCAAGGCAACTCCCAAACTGGTCTTCCAGTAAAGAACAAGAGAGCCTATCGCGAGCTTCCAGGAGACCAACACCTCCAAGCAGGTGAAGAAAGAGCACGGGAACCGGGTAAATGAAGCAGGGCCCAAATCCAACAAGAGCGATACAAACAATGAGAATCCTGCAAACAAGCCGCAGAGAAAAGAGAAATGGAGGCGTGCGCATCTTGAAGCGGTTCCTATCAAACCGGCTGAGGGTGTTAGATACATCGAGATCCTCAAAAACCTCAAGAAAGAGGTAGAAGTTGGTGAGAGCGGAGTGACCTGCCACCTCGTCCCCAGGACATAAAGCTGTGATGTGCACCAGCACGGAACAGTGATGCCTCAGCGCCGCAAAGGATGATGAAGAAAAACACTTCGACCCACATGTCGGCAGAGGCTGATCAGGAGGCAGAAGCCAGTTGGAGCCCTAGATGGCTAAGAAAGCGGCACCCGCTGAAGTAATACTAAAGCGGTTTCCGGGAAATATCTGCCAAGTGCCTGCCGAGTGTCTTCGAAAGATTTTCCACTATTCCTTGTAAAAAAAAAAGGATCAAAAGGACAAAGAGCGTTTGATCTGATTATAATATATGGGTCCATATTAAGTCACATGCGAAATGTCTCTCTTGCGGGATGTCCCCCTTGCGGCAAGTCTCCCCTGCGTGAGATAAGTTGCAGTTGTAACGATTGGGTTCGGCACGCTTGCTCCAAGATTTCATTTTTCATAATCAGTCATAAAAATTTAAAAACCTGCTGTGAAGTACTTTCCTACGCTTTAGGTGTTTTCTCGTGTACTCAATTGCTCAATTTTTTAGCCTTTTGACTACTCATATGCATAACATAAATATACTTTCCGATAAGGGCAAAGCTAAAGATACCAGCAGGTTACTTTAAGGTTAGTCCACGATAGGATTTTAGCAACTGAGGTAGAAAATAATTGTGCTACGCTAACCAAGTTTCGGTGTATCTAACTTACATTTAATGAAACGGCTCTTAACGCATATTGCATGTATATTTTTTTCACTCAAATTTATTAAAATTTTGCTTCTATGAATGAAAAAAAAACGTTCATACTGAACGACAGACAACCACGTGAAGTTTTCGAGTTGATTTTTTATAATGCAGATATACAGATTGCTTTCACAAACAAATGGTTTCTATAAGATACAAACTACACTATCTGCAGCATATTAATTTTCAGAATTCAATTCGTAGCCTGGAGGATGAGGCTTTGCGGGTCGTCCCGGAAGCTTTCTTCCTTTCGGCTTTTCGAGTATAGGACATACAGTAGTTACTGGTGCAGGCTTGGTGCAATTTCCTTCATATGCCATTTCAATCTCCGAAATAATTAATAATATTTAATATTATTATTCACATTTATAGAGAGAATTGAAGTAACTTTTTGTCACTATCTTATGACAGTGATATCATATTTCTCGAATAAATATGATTTCCTTCTCTGTACGCCGTAAGCAAGAATAAGAACTCAAAAAATCAAAATTCATTGTTTAAATTATTGTTGGTGTACCAAATATTTTATATTTATTCCTTCTTCTATATGAAGGTGATTTTCCGTTCAAAATTGTTAATGTTAGCTTCGTAAAATTGCTCTTGATAAATAAAAATGTTTTTCTGAACAACTCACTTTTTCCACACTTATTTATGAAACAATCTCGTTGCATTAAACCGGTATATTGGCAACCATCTTTACCACAAAATGGCCATCTTTCTGGTATCTGAAATTACATAGTTTTTGAAAATTGATTAAGATGTCTGCTGTTCAATGAAAAAAACCTCGTCAATGACATTTTCTATAGAGACTATTTTCCAGCATACGCGCACGGGAAAATAACCTCTACTTATTCCCAATGTCACTTGCTAGATTTTTCTGTTGGATATCAGATGTCCCTTGTGAGAATCTGGTTCTTTACATGAAAAAGAGAACATGATATTTTTTCATGCTTACATCGCAATCTATTTGGCAGTCAATTCGCGCGCCTGCTATATCCTTCCCCGTACTATTATGAGGTTCCCTAAATATCTGTGAGAAGTAAATTGTATGCTTACATGAATATTACATTGATATCGATTGTTTCATAATTGTATTATTATTATTTAACACAATAATACTACATTGGTCGGCAGGCCAAACACCGTTTTTTTTTTTTTTTTGATTATTCATAGCTGAGCAAGTGAATGTCAACGCGTACCGAAATTTCTGTACGAATAGCCCGCCTGGGTGCCACGGGCTATTCAAATCAAAGATGTTAACTTTTTAGAAAAATTTTCTGCATATATATTTGTAAGTTCAAATCAGAAGCCTTAGATTCAAAGAAATTAATGCAAGTAAAATAAATTTATTCTTCTTTTACTTTCGTTTTTTCCCTCTGATACTAGAAAGGCCAGAAAGACGCATATTTAACAGAAAGTTACGTAGAGGATTATATTAGTATTTATACAAGAATAGTTTCGAGCCACGACATTGTCTATTTATACCAAAATTTCGGTACGCGTAGACACGGACGCGCGCGAAATGAGAAGTTAAGCACAAAAGAAAAAACTCAAATCGAAGTACCTTTTAACGGTTGAATTGTCACGACTAATTATGACGAAATGAAAATAATAAAGTTAAACTCACAGGAGAAAGATTATCAGAAGTGGCAGAAGAAATCGTGTATGAAGTTGCGATTGCTTCAAAAATAAAACATTTCAAAATTATTTTTCTGTTATTATTTTTTGACAAATATTAAATGTTTTGAAGCCATATAAAATTCAAGTAATTCTGAACTTAAGTTATTCGAAGTCATTGATTAATTTGTATATTATATAAAGATCAATTACTTAGTAAAAACGACAAAATTACTATTCCCCACATCTTGAAGACTTCATGAGGTTGAACAAAACTTTTCTGGATCTCAATAGTAAGACAACTGTAAAAATGTTGAGTAAAATTGTCGTATATATAACGCCTAAAAGGAGCGCGTATCGCTTCCATAGTTTTAAGGTTTCATATCACATGTTTATTGATCATTGTATGAATATGGAATAGAAGATTAAGAATGTATACTCATCCTTATCAGTATACGAGAATTGTGAAGTTATTGCGATAATATGGTAAAAAAATGCTTTAGTTTTCCCTATAATTGTCTAAGATAATAATAAATATAAATAATCATTACTAACGTAGTTGAGGTTGTTTCCAATTTTCGGATGTTATAGTAATTTACAAAATTGCCAAGATATTTCGATTTGGACCCAAGTCCTTTTCAAGGCATAGTTCACCTTGAAAAAGACTTATTAAATTCATTTAACTTTATAAAAAGTTTATTCTTCAATTCGCCATGAAAAGGACTCGGATTTGGCACAAAAAATGTTAATGATCTTGTAATTAAACAGTAAGAAACTAGAAAGGGCCTACACCTCCTTAATATTACTCTACCAGCAAAAACCAAAACATTGATATAATTATTGTGTATGCATTATATTTAAAAAAAAGTGCCGGATCAGACTAAAAGAATTCATATGTGTCAAATTTTTCAAGCGAATAATATTAACAAGTTCTGATTTCAAGTTTCATTTTATAATTTCATCTCTTGATTGATCAAGTTTATGTAGAGATCTTGCAAAAATAGACAATCCCAATATTCCATTGGATGTGAATTATTTCTTGAACAATTATAATTTCTTTATGTTTCCCATCCAATTTAAAGCTAAATTTTTCAAAAATGTAGACAAAATGTATCTAAAAGGGTTGTGCATTTTCTATGGATTCTGCACAATTTTTTAGACACAATAAGTAGACTATAATAACTCTGGAAAATAATTGTAATAACCCGAATCTAAGGTGGTGAAAATTCTGGAATATCAGGTTCAGCATACTTTTCGCGAAGTTTTGTCTTTTTCAATTTATACTATACAAAAATTGTGTTTAGTATTTTAAGTGGGTAAACATTACGCACTTGAACAGATGGTCTTTGTTTCTACGTGGTAGGGCTAGGAATCGCATAATTCGACACAATTATAGATGATAAAAATCATATATTTTAATGTAGCTGAAGTCGTCAAAAAATAAGTTCAAAACAAAAAATGTATTAACGTTATTATTCATTTTCAAAAATTGGATGATGAGGTTGAACGATCATTTATTGAAATCATGTCATTTTTCAAAATTGGTAAGAAGCGTTAGCAGTAATAGTTAAGCAAAAAATAAAACAAAAATTAAATAAAAGATTCTTAATAATTTCCGATTTGTAACACAAACTTCTCTTTTGAACAATACTATCAATAATAATACTAAAGTTCTTGAAAGTATATAATCAAATATTTTTTCCCAATCCCTGTCCTTTGGCGTTCATGATGCGCCGAGTCACGATGAGCGTAGACACATCCTCAAGTGAAATGTGTATAAAGTTAACAAAATTGAAGCTAAAAATATTAAACACTCAACAATTTTAATTTGTAATTCTTGACAAATGAAAATTTTCAACTGTGCACAAGGGTTTGGACATAAACGAATTTGAGTTTCCAACAGTTAAATTGAAGCTTGACAATTTAGGATATTTTGAGTTAAAAGTGATTGCAAATATCTACCCGCCTTAACGAGCGGCTTAACACATATATTTCGGATTTTTTTTTCGGGCCCAAAACATTTATTATTGAAAAAGAAAACGATGAAAATGTAAGATTTAAGGATATTCTAGGTGAACAGTCAAGTTTAAAATAACTTAATCTCCAACCTAATTTATGGAACTGACGAAAAAGTCTCATTGATAATTGCGACAAATTTTCAAATAAAAATCTAAGTGCAAATATCTGAGAAAAGTCAAGGTGACAGTTGTTTAACTGAATGTACTTATTTTCCTATTTGTATTGTTTCTTTCGCTTCAGACAAAAGTCGTTATTTGCAATCAATTATAATTCACAATATCTCATTCTATTCCTTGGAATGTTTTTTACAATCCTATACGTCACGATTTCATGGACATGATTTTATTTAGTAATGATACGTACAATTATTTTTAATTAGTCATTCTTTTCAATGAAGTAATTTTATAAATAATATTTAAGAAAATTGAGACGAGCAGAATTCTAAATAAACTTTCATGAAATAGAATGAGCTTTGTATATTAGAATTGAAAGAAAATCACGATTTGTGGCTAAAGAGAAAGAAGAAACACCAATATGCAAATGACTACATTTAAGTAAATAAGTATGACCTCAACTACTTTAATATCATTAAGCTTAGTTATCTCTTCTGAAAATTTTTGAAATAATCAATGAGTCTCTTTTTTGTCAATTTTATAAATCATGTTGAAGAGTTAGTAATTTTAAAGATGACTGTTCATCTGAACATCCATGAGTATGAAGATGCAGAAGAAATGTAAGTGAACTGAGTATTAGTATTGTACAATTTAAATAGGTCGAGTATTGGCATCCGGCAAATTTTGCCGGCATTCAATTTTCTAGTCTGCATATTCTACTGGTATACACCGGTTCTTCACTCGTCGTAAGTTTTTTCTGATTTTTCTTTGTTATCCCAAAAGTTAGGAAAAAAAACTAAAAAAAATATATTGAAAATTGAATAAAGTGACACTACTTTCAGCACTGAATGTTCCTGACGGAGAAAAATGTATCCTCTAAATTTAATGGAGATTCCATGTTCCGGAATTTTCGCATTTGTTGAAAGGAGAATTGCTCTGAAAAATAAAAAATTTGGGTAAGAATAGCTCCCAGCTATGGCAATTACTGTTCGTACCAAAATTCCGGTACGCATAGACACAGCCGGGTACAAAATGAGAAATTTAATTTGCAATTACTTTAAAAATGAAACATATCAAAATTATTTTCAGGTGTCATTTTTCTTACAGGTATCAGATATTCTATAGCTAAGGACTTCTTAATTGAGTCTAAACTAGAATGATTCATAATTGAAGTTTCAAGGTTATACAAACGTGGCTAAAAAAAAGTATTCGGACTCATTATAATCTTTGATGAAAAATGTGAAAATATGTACGAAAAAGCAATTTCTGCATTTCTTGAGTGGTTTCAACTTCAAATTTAATAATTATTCTGAATAATTAATATATATAAAAATTACCCAATTTCATCTTTCACAATTAGTCATCAAAACTCAAAAACCTGCTGAGAAGTACTTCGCATTACTATAGGTGTTTTCTTTTGTATTTATAATAATTTTGAAAAAACGTTGCTTCCTGACATGGATAACATAAATATGTTTGATCATAATTGTTCTATTTTATATCGTTATATTTATTTTATGAACTTCTACGGTTTTTGGCTTTAGGCGTACGATGACTTTAGTTTTTAAACATCAGCGTATTGCGCATCACAATAATCCGATTCTCAAGATCAATTGACTGTCATGAATTTTCATGTGTTTTCGAGTGTCAGCTTTTGTGCTACGACTAAATCATGACCGTCTTTATGCACATTGAAACCTGGACGTTCGAAGAAATTTCCTATATTTTTTTCAGGGCAGAGTCATTAAGTTTCGACGAACACTTGAACTACGCAAATTTGAAAAAAAAAACTTTATAATATCGGAACATAGCCCAATATAGAAAAATTAGAATTTTTCTCCCATCGGAAAATTCAAAATTTTCTAAAACATTCCTCGTTGATCCTTAAAAGTTGTAAATCTTCTAGAAGTATAAAAATACTTTTATAAAGAACAAAATTAATTTCCAGATTCTAAATATTCTTTTTTTTTTGTTCAAAATTAATTGTTGCAACTGAAAACTCAAATATTTCAGTTGAAGATTCATCATTTTAGCTGAAAATTGATTTTTTTTGGTTAAAAATTTTATTCATCGTTGAGAATTTAATTATTTTGTTGAAAATTCATAAACTACGTTAGAAAGTCATCCTTTTTTTGGTCTCAAATTCAACCGTCTTGTAGGAAATCCGCCTTTTTTACTCGAAAATTAAAAAATTTGTTTAAAATTTGTTTCTCTTCTGACTGCAGAACCTTTCATTTTCTTCTTAACATATTATTATTTACTTGTAAATTGAACTATTCCATTCTTCATTAAAAATTTATCTTTTTTAGTTCAAAATTCATGTATTCTGATGAAAACTCGTCTTTTCAATAAAGAAGAAAATTGTTATTTTTTTGGCTCGGAAAATCAACAATTCGTTTGAATTTCTTTTCTTTATTGTTTGAAAAATATTTCTTCCATTAAAATTTAACTCTTTCTCGAAAATTAGTCCTTTTGATTTGCAAATTCATCTCCTTTCGTAGAATTTTAATTTTTGTTGGTTAAAAATGCAACTGTTCGGTTGAAAATTAATTTTTTTAGTTGAGGATTCAGTTGCTTTGTTGGAATTTTATTTGTTTTGGTCCAAGTGTTACATTTTTCGCTTAGGCTTCATATTTTATGATTGAAAATTCAACTACTTGGTTGAAAATTGCACTAAGTTGTCAGTCATTAGGGTGGTCCAAAAATCAGCAGGTTTGAAAAGTTCAATGGGCCTGTGGAAATTCTTGTTCTTTTTTGAAAAAAAGAAAATCCCTAAGACAATCTAATCCAATCGGATGATGTCCTGCACTCCCTCATCAAGGCCAAAGGTTAAACTCTTAATATCTTCGTTGCTTTAGTGCTCACAAAAAAATGTTTGGGACAATAGTAGCCTAATTTTTTATGAGAAATTTAATGGTGTCGAAAAGTTTACTAACAAACATTTTTAGAGACATTTTTTACATAATTTAATTTTTCTTTAAACAATTCAGACTTTTATTGCATCCAAACTTGTAGATATTTTTGATACGAATTTCCTCATACCATATAAATTATTTTCATGTTTATATAATTGTTATTTATTAGGTTCTGAAGGTAAAAACTGACTATAATAATGCTTCATTATAAAACATAATACAACACATACACATATAATGTCAAACACATTTGTATTTTGTTTTTCTTTTCTAATTTTTTCTTTGCAAAAGATTTATTGCGTTAAAATTGTTTTTTGAATTGTTTATACAGATGTCTTTTCGCATTCCTCCACCAGCTTGATGAAAGTCTTCTTTCTGAGATCGGGAATTTTTTTTCTGTCGCTCTCAACATTTTGAAGTAATGCTTCATTCAAGCAGAAAACATCTGTATAAACAATTTCAAAAAACAATTCAAACGCAATAAATGTTTTTTAAAGGAAAAATTAGAAAAGGAAAACAAAATACAAATGTGTTTTACGTTATATTTGTATGTGTTGTATTATGTTTTATAATAAAGCATTATTGTAGTCAGTTTTCACCTTCAGAACCTAATAAAGAACAATTATATAAACATGAGAACAATTTACATGGTATTAATGAATTCGTATCAAAGATATCTACAAGTTTGGATGCAATAAAAGTGTGAATTGTTCAAAGAAAAATTGAATTATGTAAAAAATGTCTCTAAAAACTTCCGTTAATAAACTTAATCAACACCATTGAATTTATCATAAAAAATGAAGCTTATATTGTCCCAAACATTTTTTTGTGAGCGCTAAAGCAACGAAGATATTAAATGTTTAACCTTCGAACTCGATGAGGGAGTGCAGGACATCATTCCATTGAATTAAATTTTTCTAGGCATTTCATTTTTTCCAAAAAGGAACAAGAATTTCCACAGGCCCATTGAAATTTGCAAACTTGGTGATTTTTGGACCACCCTAGTGGGTACTCTTGAGGAATTTCGCTCCAAATTAAACAAATTCTTTCGCATGATATCAACCATAGAGGTATTACCTCTATGGATATCAACGCAAACGTGTATATATTATTGAACAATATCATTATTTTCGGTGATATCAACGCAAGCATGTCTGTATTGTTCAAAAATTAGATTCGTTTGCGTGAATAGCAACGTAGGTATGTCCATAATATTAAAAAGATTATTATTTATATCCCTCTTCACATGTGAACTATATTCTTCTGCGTTATATCAACGAAGGCATATAATTATGTTGTATTCAACAGTAATATTCTTTTGTATGATATCAACGCAAGCACGTCTATATTATTGGAGAATATTATTATTTTGCGTGAATATCAACGCAAGCATTTTCTTGACTTTTATACAAACCAAACAGATGCATATTGTTATACTTGTTTATGGGTATTGTACGGCGACACCTCTGTAGGAAAACAGAAACGTTCATAAGAGTGAAAGAGATGAAGAGCAGTTCATTTGCAGTCTAGCTCTAACATTCTTAGGTTTTTCCACTCGCTTGCAGAAATATGGCCGTATACCATTACGTATGCATAGCATAATCTTTACACTATGCAGTTTTTTTTTGACTACGGTTAGTTCTACTAGCACTCGTAAGTGAATCAGGTATACTGTCAACTGCGACAGCTGCAGCTGCATTTTCCTCACACGTAGTTTCTACATCAATAATATTCCCGTAATCTACATCCGACAGCTGTTTTTGTTCATTTTCTCTTTTTTTCATTACTCTTGAATATTAATTATGCGTTTTTTCACGTTTTTCCTCTTTCTGTACCTCAGTTTGCGTTTTCGTTTCTTTCATTCGAGCGGAAGTCTCTTGTTCATTTCGCATATTGTTTTTCTTCGTACCTTCGACTACCTGCTTTTTCAATTTTGTCTTTTCGGCTTTCTGTAATTTCAGTCTCTCCATTCTTGTATTTGCTTGAATAATATGTTGAGGATCCTTCACTTGCATTTTTCTAGCCAACCGATTATCAACTAATGCTGGCGGGCATGTTCCATATAATTGAATCAACTAGGGCTTCGCCTTTGTATCCCAAAATGTTCTATCCACTTTTATTGAAATAACCGTAGAATTTTGTGTAATCCAAACCATGAATTGGCATTCTTCTGTATCATCTACTTCCAGTTGCATCCGAATTTTACAATAATATTCATAATTCGTCCTTGTGACATGATTTTCCACTTCTTTTGTGACATATTCTATAGCTGTTAGATGCCGTCACAAAATTCTTCTTCAGTCGAAGCCATTCTTCACTCTTTGCTTGACGTCTCGTCATTTCTTCGTATTTATTTTGATCGGCTATTATTTTTTTTCCTCTTCTCTTCGTTTTTCAAGTTGTATAGTGTATGTACTTTCATACATATTAAGTTTTTCACACTAGCGACCGTTGACCTCATCATCATAATTACGTTTGTTATTTCTTCTTTTTCGACATTCACCTTTTTTATTCTTTCTCCATTTATGATACCTCTGGCTTACTTTTTTCCACAGCCTCGGTAACGTTAGGAACGTCTTTTTCAAGACTTTTATAATTCGAAATTATCACCTGACGAGTATTGAATTGCAATGCTGCTACTACCACGCTAATGTGATGTTCATTTCGAAGAGCGTTGTAGATACGCTTTCCACAAATTTCTTCATTTACAATTATATTAGCAGATTCTGTGACATTAGTGTCAAACTTCAGCAACAAACTTTTGGCGTGAATACTAAGACGTCTTATAGCATCCTCTATTTCTTCTGAAAATCACCAATTTTCCATTGAAGAAACCACGTTTTCTTCATTTGGCTGAGGGACTCCGATATACAATAGGTGATTCCCTGCACATGAATCGTGACATCCAGAGACATGTCCGGAAACTACGTTAATAGCCCTTCCAAGCTCTTCATAAAGTGCATCATCAATTGTCTCTCCTGATCCCAATGATGCTCAAATGCACTTTGGACCACTTGCCACAAAATTTTTCTTTAGCTTGGCCGATTTTACCGCATCTATTTGTTCCTACTTCTTTCACTTTGTTCTTAAAACCTAGTCGCAGATATTACCTACATTCTATTTCCTGCATTTTAACTTCATGTTCTGAATAAGGGCAATAGCTAAGTTCTCCATGCTACTAGAACTTTGTTTGCGACTCCAATTCTTGAAACATGTATGCGGCTTTGGTGTGCTGTTCCTTGCTTTTGCTGTATCACAAACGGAATAGTACATATCTTTGATTCCAAGCCACAATATTTCGCCAGTTTTTTTACCAACTATGAATACCATTCCTGCTGGAGAATTTAAGCTTCCTGTTTTATAGGACCGCTTCATCCAACTACCATCTGCTAGGACTCTTATCAAACCTATTCCATTTCCGCTTGCAATGGCTTCTCCAAGTTTCTGCTTTCCAGCTTCCTGCATGTTTTGGCACAATGCCTGCTAAAGTACTTTATAAGCCTTATCGCGACACTCACGATATCTTCAATTATTCATGCAGGTTATTCCAAGAGCAGAAAATAATTTTTTCATTTTGATGTATCTTGTTCCTCAATTTATGGCACCGAGTACCAAAGCTTTATTTACTTCTAAACTATCACTGTTTTCCCTAGGCGTAGTCCAAACACTTGCTCTTTAAGGACACTTTCCACATTTGTATATAAGGCACACTCGATTACCATTTGCTTTTCGTTTATCTACCTTAATGTTCGTAACAGAACAATTCGGTGTCGTATGTTTTGCTAATTGTACTGATAACTCGTCCCATGATTTCGAACGATTTGCCATCATAACTTTCAACATGTCAATATCTTGGTTCTTTTGGATCCTTTTCCTTATTGCTTGCATCATCTCCATTTTCCTGTGAAAAATTTTCAGTACTTGAGGCGTCATTAAAGTCTTTATTTCCTGTATATTGTATATCATCAGGTGTTTCCTCCGTCATTCGTTCAAAGTTTTGTGTTACTTTTTCTCGATAATGTAGAGCATTCACTTTTTGATGACTGTGAATCTTCCACGTCAGTACGAATTTCGTTTCTACTTTCTGCAAATAAGTGTGTATCAGTTGAGAAATTATTTGTACCTTCAGATTTGTACTCAGAGTTGTCGCTGAAACTACTTTCGAAAGAATAATCCAAATTTTCTTTTCTCTTTGTGATAATCTGTCCCATTCTGAATGTTTTGTTTTTATTATCACTTATTCTTTCTTGAGAATCATTAATATTTTGAAAAGCAAGTCGTGATTTATTCACTTTTACTCACCTTTCAGGACAAGCTGCATCGATGTTGCAGCTCCCAAAGCTTTGACCAACTGCTGAAAGATGTTTATCTCCCTCTTTCTGACATAGGTTCTTTTCTTTTAGATCTTGACTGATTATCTGTCGCTTGCTACATTGTTTATTTTCGCATAATTCATCTGCGGTGACTTTCATTTCTGTTCAAATTACGTCACTTCTAATTGGAATGGTGACCTGAATTGGATGTAATTCAAACCAATTTATTCTATCTCCCTCACCTGTCAAACGAGCATTGTTATCATTGATCCATTCATATAATGAATCAGTATCTCCGCACAATGTCAAAAATGCAGCAGCATTCTTAGCCGAGTCCCTTCTACCAACAGCGTCTCTAGAATGTGAGTCGAACATTTATATCTGTCCGTTATTCTTACCAAGAGATAGACCATTCTTGCCATTGATAGACCGTTTGCTGTCAAGATTGCTGATCTACAAATTTTTATAAATCCCTCTTGTCTGTCCAGTTTCAGACAACCGAAAGTATTTTCGTAAAGATGTCCGAAGTCAGCTACACCTACTATAATGTGACACTTAATCGAAATTATGCTAATGTCCTTCACTAGTTCCAGTGCATTCAAATACATAATATTCACTCCAGCTTCATTACTGAAGCTGGATCGAATCTCTATACTCCCTCTGTAAACTTTATCTCCGACCATGAGCACAGAATCTACATCACGTGATGTCCACAATGCTGGACTCGTTATAAGCCACATTACTATAGAGACTGCTGCATTCGTTGTGCATTGCCTTTCAGCATTATCACCTTCGAATATTTCTCGATCACCTTGATAAAACGTTCCTCTTGTAGTACTAAATTTGTGAATTTAAAATACTGTTTCATCAATGGCATAATGCAGTATTTCTAGGTATATTTCCATCTGCTTCATCTTCTTTTTCCTTCTCCTCTTCTTTATCGCAATCAATAATCTGATTTTCTTCCTCTCTGTCTTCTTTTCTTTCTCCTTTCTCCTCATCTGTATCTTTATTTTGCCCTTCAGGTTCATTTTTCATTTTCTTCTGTTCACTTTTTTGTCATTCTTCCTTTTCGTCTTCTCCAATTTTATCTCTATCTTCATCTTTATTCTCCTTCTGTTTCCCACAAATTACTGTCGATCCTCAATGTTAAAAATAGTAGTTCCGCATTTAAACAAGCCGATCTCATTCACAGGTAAACTTCTCATCCAAAAGTGCATTTTTAGACAGATTGACGTTCAGCGCTACTGGATTTTTCTTGTATTCTTCAACGTTGTCGAATGATTCTGTCCCTTTCAGCACTTTTCTTTCACGGCAAAATTTTGAAAAAACGCGTTCTACTAAAAGGTCGTAACAACAAAAATGTTTGAGCTGGTTTTACTGTGAAAGGCGGTATTTCACTCAAGATACAAAATATCTGCATATAAGAGAAAAAGTTCTAAAAACACACGTGTTTTGAAAAAAATTCAAGACCTTCAAAGGTGAAATAAAATTTTTCATTTACAGCTCTAATTCTGTCGCAATTCGAAAGAAATCTGATAAGAAAAGATGAGTAAAACACCAATACATGCTATTATTACAGTTCTTATTTGCACTACCTTAGTAAAAAAGAAGTACTGGAAAAGTATTGCATCCAATACTTTTCGAATACTTTGTTCAAGGAAAATATTTAAAAAAGTACTGGATTTTGCGAAAAAAGTATTAGCAAAGTATTGGTGCTGCAAATAATTTGGATAGAGACACGATGACGGATCGGCGAGACGGTCGACGTCTTAAGTGGACGAATGGACTTGGAGATGACTTGCTGGATTTCTACGATGCCAGCATTAAGACTAACCGCGAAAATCAGGCATCCACCAAGAGATGATGGCCATTCCAAGACGAGGAGGAACATCAACATCCAGGTTCTTCCTAAGACCCAAGGTCTTGGAGGTGTCAAGGAGGTGTCTTCAAGGAGGTGTCAACAACCTCATAACGTCCAAGGAACAATGTCCACCAATCACTGCCGAAGAGGTGAAGAAAGCACTGAGGGGCACGAAGAACTTCTCCGCGGCCAGACCGGATGGTATCAAGAACTTCTGGTGGAAGAAGTTCACTTCTACACACCAACATCTGGCCCGGATCTTCACCTCA